>JAWPHD010012279.1:0-76971 GCA_037043455.1 Cyrtodaria siliqua
AAGTTTGCATATTGTAAAATTAAAGCATTTAGTAGGTAATTTTAAACAAGTTATCGTATTTTGTCAATAAAGCATATTTTTAAACGTGTTTTATTGTCGAAATATCCGTTATAAAATCCTGCTAATATAAGCTTTCCCATCGCTTAATGCAATTAAGGCGGGACCACGTAATATAATCCATCAAAGCAGAGTCGTTGGCAATTTTACAGACTAGCATGTACAATTTAAAGAACTTAACGCGTCATATTGCATTTTCACCCTATTACACGTTTTAGTATTCATTTAAACATGTTAAACACGCCCAAAGCTTGTGATTATTTTCCACTTTTGAAATTATATTATTGATTCATGGTGTTCAGGATTTAAAAATCTCGAAACCCATACTCCCTAATTACGTTGTATAAAATGTTGCTCATACGTTATTTTGTTTTTGTTTTCAGATAGCTTATGCTCGATTTGGGAAGGTGGCACACGTCATGTTCTGCATTTTAGCTCTGCTCGCCAACCTTATTGTATGCACCAGTATGTTATTAGCTGGAAAGTCCGCCATGGAAGTCCTATGCAAGGATTCAAACAACGAGTTCATTTTTCTCGTTCTCGCCGTCTTGTTTGGATCGTATTGTATGATTGGTGGCCTCGGAACTTCTTTTTATGTATCGTACTTTAACACAGCCCTGACCTTTATTTCTGTCTCGGTATTTATTCTGTATACACGCTATTATCCTTCCGATGAAATCAAACAAATATCGTCTACCGAAGCATTGTACGATTCAGTTTCTTGTATAAAGGGTCCGGATGGAAACTTTGGAAATTCATACCTTACGTTCAGATCGGAATCTGGTTTAATCTACGGCGTAGTCCTGCTGTTCATGGCTACGTCTTTAGGCTTCTGTGATCAGGCCAACTGGCAGAGTAGAATTGCAGCGAAGCCAACGCAGGGTGTAATTGGGTTCTTTCTTGCAGCGTATTTGTGGTTTGTCATTCCAACTTCGCTGTCGTTCACGGCAACTATGACTTACTTTTCCATGAGTTTCCAGAATGGAACACATCTTTTGTCGGCGGCGGAAATCGACAACGGTAGGTGTTCACATTTTACAGTTTAAATTTCAGTCAAGAATTCATTTTGTTCCCATAATTAATAAAATATATGAAATTTAGTATACATATTCAATACCAAAAATATGTATGATGAACATTAGCAAACTTTGCGTTGATGACCACCTTCACTATTTTTATTCCAGAGGAAGGTCGGTAAATGTTTTGTTTTTACATTTCGAATAGGCATATGATTCTAATAAAAACAAGTCAGCATGACTCTAAACACGTTTATCTTTAACTTCGTATGACATGATACATTACTACAAACGTTGCATACTTCTAGGCTACATAACACCGTTCGTCATGAACTCCCTACTTGGAACGACAGGCGGCTACCTTTTATTGACTATGTTGATGATGTCACTAATGTCCACGGGCTCTGGTGAGGTAATGGCAATATCATCCATCATAGTCTATGATATTTACAAGACTTATGTTAACCCGTATAGGTAAGGACACATATTATTTTCCATCGTAGTCTAATATTTACAAGACTTATATAAATTGTATACGCAATGTGAGAATAATGACGATTTCGGAAAAGCAAAGTAAGAATTCTTAAAATGCCCGACGATTCCGGAATTGCGCAGGACTATTCCGGAATTGCGCAAGGGTTTAATCGATATAAACTATGCACCAAGTGTCTACGCAATTTGAGAATGTTTTGCGCAAAGTACGAATTTGTGTTGGTATTTAAAAATGAATATAGTATTTTGAAACCTATTTATTTCTAATTACATATGCTTATTGGTTTCACCCTCTGTTATAACTTTATAAAATGTATATAGAAAACCCACATAGTTTGGTTTGGTAAATGATTAACATGAACTTAATTATTGAGAAAACAATTTGAAGCCCTCAAACAATAAAGCGCGGACAGTGGTGCAAACGCCGGATTGCGAATTCATAATCTTAACTGATCAATCTAAGTAAAATGTGTGTGTGTAGTGGGTGGGTGGGGGGGGGGGGGGGGGGGGGGGGTAATTCAAGTAAAATACATTACAGCGTTATGGTTCTTGTCATATAACAATGTGTAATAACAAGTAACCTGTTTGCCAAGTTTCAACGCTTTCCGACAATTCGTTTTTGAGAAATGAGGAAAAACAGAAAGTATAACCAAAAATATTAACCAAATCGTGTAGCCGGACATACGGACGGACGGACAGACGGACAGACAGACAGACAGACAAAAAGACAGACAGACCGACGGATAGACGGTCGTACGGTTGGAGGCGGACGGACAGACGGACAGACGGACGGACGGAAATCGCCAAACTATCAGCCTGGAAATGGCTACGCAATCCTGCTAAAAATAAAAAAATAAACGCAACGCAGACAATAATATTTCTAATAACGGGTCAAATATATTATACGGGTATAACATATTTTAGAGATTTTCCTATGAGTTCTTTATACAAACATTTGTAGCATGGTCGGTGACATTTCCTTTGATGAATGCAGAGCATTAAATCGTTTAATTTAGGGTAACTAAAGGGTCGTGGCTACACCGTACTACAACTACCGGATATTGGAATTTAGAGTACGGTCACTATGACGTCACAGTGTTACTTGGTACACCATGCTACAAAAGAGATAGAGTCTGTCTCAGCTCGTTGGTTATTTAAACACCTCGATGGGCTACGCCCATCTCGGTGTTTAAATAAGCCAACTCGCTGAGACCAGACTCTATCTATTACTTATACAAACATTGGACCTGGTTTGGGGCCATATTCCTTCATATATACTTGTATATACAAAATAGGTAAAATATTGAACATATGCCAAATAACAAACAGCCAGTTGCTCAATACATACATCAGGTGTTATGCCACTATACTACTAATTATTGCAATTGCATGTTGTAATCATATTTATTGAAGTAATATACTGATAAAGTATGTAAATATATTTAATGTCAAATTGTCGTTTGTCCAGAACAACTGTCTATCAGCCAAATGTACTAAAACAATCATTTACACAGTCCGTTTCAGAATAAATTTCCAGTTTATGATATTGCTAGTAATGACATTTGCATATTTGAATGATCCTTAATAAATAGTGGGCATTAATATACATTTAATAGAAAATGACGGTGCATCACGCGTTTACTTGCCTTTAAACATACTATATTGCTTTCATTTTAGGTTTGAGCTACAAGTTCTTCCAGCTTTAATGAAGGCCTTTGTCGTCAGTATTATAATTAACAACTAGAACCAAAATATTCCAACTTTGTCCAAATTCTTAGATTCCGGAATTGAACCGCGCAGTTTGAGAATTCCGATAATGTTGCGCATTTTAAAAATTCTTACTTTGCGCAGTTTGCGCAGAGAGCAATTCCTGAATTGTCCATATTCTCATTTCGCGCATAACATATAAACTAGTATAGATATGTAAGGAAAGATGTTATTTTCCAGCTTAATCTATTGATTAACCCGTATATGTTAGGTTTCACTGTATACTATTTGCAAGGGCATATTAACCCGTATAGGTAAGGTTTCATTGTATACTAGTTGCAAGGGCATATTAACCCGTATAGGTAAGGTTTCATTGTATACTAGTTGCAAGGGTATATTAACCCGCTTAGATAAGGCTTCACTGTATACTGTTTGCAAGGGTATATCAACCCGTATAGGTAAAATTTCACTGTACACTATTTGAAAGGGTATATGAACCCTTATAGGTAAGGTTTCACTGTATACTAGTTGCAATGGTATATTAACCCGTATAGGTAAGGTTTCACTGTATACTATTTGCAAGGGTATATTAACCCGTATAGGTTATGTTTCACTGTATATTATTTGCAAAGGTATATTAACCCTTATAGATAAGGTTTCACTGTACAGTATACTATTTGCAAGTGTATATTAACCCTTATAGGTAAGGTTTCACTGTATACTAGGTGCATGGTTATATTAATCCGTATAGGTAAGGTTTCACTGTATACTAGTTGCAAGGGTTATTAACTCGTATAGGTAAGGTTTCACTGTATACTAGTTGCAAGGGTATATTAACCCGTATAGGTAAAGTTTCACTGTATACTATTTGCAAGGGTATATTAACTCGTATAGATAAGGTTTCACTGTATACTATTTGCAAGGGTATATTAACCCTTATAGGTAAGGTTTCACTGTATACTAGTTGCAAGGGTATATTAGCCCGTAGAGGCAAGGTTTATACTAGTTGCAAGGGTATATGAAACCCGTATAGGTAAGGTTTCATTGTATACTAGTTGCAAGGGTATTATTAACCCGTATAGGTAAAGCTTCACTGTATACTATTTGCAAGGGTATATTAACCCGTATAGGTAAAGTTTTCACTGTATACTATTTGCAAGGGTATATTAACTCGTATAGATAAGGTTTCACTGTATACTATTTGCAAGGGTATATTAACCCTTATAGGTAAGGTTTCACTGTATACTAGTTGCAAGGGTATATTAACCCGTATAGGTAAAGTTTCCACTGTTATACTATTTGCAAGGGTATATTAACTCGTATAGATAACGGTTTCACTGTATACTATTTGCAAGGGTATATTAACCCTTATAGGTAAGGTTTCACTGTATACTAGTTGCAAGGGTATATTAGCCCGTACAGGCAAGGTTTCACTGTATACTAGTTGCAAGGGTATATGAACCCGTATAGGTAAGGTTTCACTGTATACTAGTTGCAAGGGTATATTAACCCGTATAGGTAAAGCTTCACTGTATACTATTTGCAAGGGTATATAACCCGTATAGGTAAGGTTTTCACTGTATACTATTTGCAAGGGTATATTAACCCTTATAGGTAGGGTTTCACTGTATACTAGTTGCAAGGGTATATTAGCCCGTATAGGCAAGGTTTCACTGTATACTAGTTGCAAGGGTATATTAACCACATATATAAGGTTTAACTGTTTACTATTTGCAAGGGTATATTAACCCCGTATAGGTAAGGTTTCACTGTACATATTTGAAAAGGGTATATTACCCTTATAGGTAAGATTTCACTGTATACTAGTTGCAAGTGTATATTAACCCGTATAGGTAAGGTTTCTTTGTATACTAGTTGCAAGGGTGTATTAACCCATATAGGTAAGATTTCACTTTATAATATTTTCAAGAGAATATTAACCCGTATAAAGGTAAGGACACATGTTATTTTCCATGCCATAGGACAAATGTTTATCTTCCACTTTATAATATTTGCAAGCATATATTAGTTCGTATAGGTAAGGACAACCGCTATTTTCCAGTTTATTATATTTGCAAGTATAGGTAAGGAAAGCTGTCATTACCTGCCGTAGTCTATGATATATTTACCTGTATAGGTACAACTGCTCAGTTCAATTCAATATCTTTATTTCCTGCATGCAGGAGATTATGAAATGCAATAATATGAATAAATTTATATACATAATCATGACAAAGTATCATATGAGAGAGAGAGAGATTAATATATACATTTACACAGATGTGGGAGAGATTAATATATACATGCACACAGATGTTTACATATTACATAACTGTACATAATTGTAATATGTAGTAGCAATATTAATACCAATCGTGCAATGCTCTGCATTGAGCTCATATACAACTGATTTAAATAACACTAGCAATAAGTTCTTGGCGTTTCACTTAAAACAATATTTAATGACAACATATTACATACTCTGAATGAAGAATATACATTTGTCAATACAGACACTCGCAAATCGTGATGCGAGATGATAGAACTGATTGTGAGTGTACGATTCATTGTCAATATCTGTCCGAGGTATTTTAGATTAGGGCAAACATCCTTATTAACGTCATGTAAGTATTAAGTGTATATGTATATTCTGAAATAATATGCACCGCCCTTATTAGGAAGGGTGTTTGACAATCTGGAGAACATGATACCTGTCTTAAATATGAGTCATATTGATTTTGGACTTTTTCTAAAATGATCAGCATGACATGATATAGGTCCTTGTCGAAAATCGTTTTGATTCGACCTTAAACATGGCTGCCAGCGGCCATCTTTTTTACAAATAGTTATACAGTAAAAACTTTTAGTGAAAACCACTGACGGATTTTCATGAAAGTTCACATGAATGTTGCTCTTGTTGTCTAATTGAACCTAGCACAATTTCAGGTCGGCCAAAAATTCAAGATGGCCGCCATGGCTAAAATATATTTTTAAAAAACAAGATTGTAGCGATTACTTCTTGAAAACTGTAAGTGATAATGATATGGGACTTTTTCTAAAATGATCAGCATGACATGATGTTTATCCTTGTCGTAAATCTTTTGATTAAAGACGGCCATTTTTGTTTACATAGAGTTATATAATAACAACTTGTAGCGACTACTTCTCCGAAACTATCTGACGGATTTCCAGAAATCCTTCACAGGAATGTTGCTTTTAATGTCTAGTTGATTCTAGCGAAATTTCAGTTCGGCCGGAAATTCAAGATGGCCGCTAGGGCTAAAAATATATTTTTAACAAGAAATGTCACCGTAAGTGATAAATGCCCAAGAAGTGGTTTTGACATAAGACCACTAAGTGTGACCTTGATCTTGGAGCCGCAGACCTTGATATTGCGCGCCACACATCGTCTTGTTGTGGTAAGCATTTATGCCAAGTTATTTGAAAATCCGTCTGTGAATGTCAAAGGTATTAATCGGACACGAAAGCACTTCATTTTTTATTTCTGACCTCTAAGAATAACATTGACCTTGGAGCCACATACCTGTATTCTGCGCGCGACACGTCGTCTTGTTGTGATGAACACTTGTGCCAAGTTATTTGAAGATCCGTCTAGGAATGTCAGAGTTATTGACCGGACACGATTGTACGGACTGACGGACTGACTGACGGACGCTGCGACTACTATATGCCGCCCTTCGGGGGCATAAAATACAAGTTTGTAGCGACTAATTTTTGAAAAATATAAGTGATATTGATATTGGACTTTTTCTAAAATGATCAGCATGACATGATGTTTATCCTGTTCGAAAATTACTTTGAATCGACGTTAACCTTGACCGCCAGCGGCCATCTTTGTTAACATACTGTTATATAATAAAGACTTGTAGCGACTACTTCTCTAAAACTTATTGACGGATTTTCATGACAATTTTAAGGAATGTTGCTCTTGATGTCTATTTAATACTAGCAAAATTTCAGGCCGGTCGGAAGTTCAAGATGGCCGCCACGGCTAAGAATATATTAAACAAAAAATATAAATGTAAGTGACACATGCCCCCGAAGTGGTTTTTACATTTGACCTCTAAGTGTGACCTTGATCTTGGAGCCACGGACCTGGATTTTGCGCGCGACACGTCGTCTTGTTGTGGTGAGCACTTGTGCCATGTTGTTTGAAAATCCGACTATGAATGTCGGAGGTTTTAATCGGACACGAAAGCACTTCTTTTTTTATTTTTGACCTCTAAGTGTGGCCTTGACCTTGGAGCCACTGACCTTTGTATTGCGCGCGACACGTCGTCTTGTTGTGGTGAGCACTTATGCCAAGTTATCTGTAAATCCGTCAAGGAATGTCAAAGTTATTGACAGGACACGATTGTACGGACTGACGGACTGATTGAATGAATGAATGGTGTTTTACGGCACGTCGACACATAAATAGGTCATATTATGCGCAAAACTGATGAAAGATGAAGAAATGAAGTAGTAATTAAAAATTAATGTAAATATATAAAGATAAAACTATTTACAAAAAAGGGATGACGGACTGACTGGCGGACGCCGCGACTACTGTATGCCGCCCTTCAGGGGCCTAAAAACAAGTTTGTAACGACTACTTCCTGAAAACTATAAGTGATATTGATATGGGATTTTTGCTAAAATGACAGCATGACATGATGTTGATCCTTGTCGAAAATTATTTTCATTCGACATTAAACATGGCCGCCAGCAGCCATCTATGTTAACAAAGAGTTATATAATAAAATATTTTAGCGACTACTCTTCTGAAACTAATTCACGGATGTTCATGAAATTTACAGCAATATTGCTCTTGATGTCTAATTTGTCCTAGGAAAAGATGTGACACATGCCCACGAAGTGGTTTTGACTTTAGACCTTTAAGTATGACCTTGACCTTGGAGCCACGGGCCTGAATTTTGCGCTTGACACGTCGCCTTGTTGTGGTGAGCACTTGTGCCAAGTTATTTGAAAATCCGTCCAGGAATTTTGCCAAAGTACCGGACACGATTATACGGACTGACGGAATGACTGAGTGACGGACGTACTGATGGACGGACAGTGCGACTACTATATGCCGCCCTTCTGGGGAATAAACAAAAAACAAGTTTTTAGCACCTACTTCTTGAAAACAATAAGTGATATTGATATGGGATTTTTTCTAAAATGATCAGCATGACATGATGTTAGTCCTTGTCGAAGATCGTTTTGATTCGTCATTAAACATGGCTTCCAGCGGCCATCTTTGTTTACATAGAGTTATATAGTAAAAACTTGCAGCGACTACTTCTCTGAAACTACTTGACATATGTTCATGAAGCTCCAAAAGAATGTTGCACTTGATGTCTAGTTGATCCTAGCAAAAGTTCAGGTCGGCCGGAAATTCAAGATGGCAGCAACGGCTAAAAATAGATTTAAAAACCAAGTTTATATCACCTACTACATTGAAATTTATAAGTTATATTGATATGGGGCTTTTTCTAAAATGATACGCATGACATGATGTCGGTCCTTGTCGAGAATCCTTTTGGTTCGTCATTAAACATGCCTGTAAGCGGCCATCTTTTTACATAGAGTTATATAGTAAAAACTTGTTACGTCTACTCCTCTAAAACTACAGGAATGCTAAACTAACTATCAAAAGTAGACCTTCAAGGTCATTGACCTCTTGTTTTGTGCCTTATCCGGTGATTAGTATGTCAAAAGTGCTACATAATTGGTAATAATTGGTAATAAAGTAAAAAATATGTTATTCTTTTTAATTCTATTCTATAGTATCCTCTGTTTTATACAATTCTTTTTTTTCTGGTTTACTTGTCTTACAAACGAAACCGTTCAGCGTATTGCATAGCATGTTCTTCAATAAAAAACGCATATAAATCGTGTTAATTGCTAATCAGATACCCTCACCCTCCCGAACCTACTTCTCCGCCCCTTCCTCCCTCAACAAGAATCGTTGACATTGAGGTTCAGTAGAATTATTTTACAGGCAGGGTCTGACACCTACTAGCTGCATACTGTGCGGGAAAGAGAAAATATTAGATGTTTCATCAATCGATACTGAAGACTGGTGTCACTGCCCTACTTCAATCTCGTGCATTGCGTGCAATGATGACATAGAAATGAGGTCATCGAAGCAAATGGACTTTGCTGTGCGTTACGAATGTCCCGTGCACGGAAAATACAGACACTATGAAGACAGTTTGATGCGATTTAAGGTTAGACATGTAGACTGGTAGATAGTTTCATTTATAGGTTTGAAGATACGTAGTTCCGATCTGTCAATCAAGATTATATCTACTAGAGAGTTTAGCAAATTAAAAGTTCGATAGGTCTTTATACCTGTAAGTAAAGCACATGTCCCGCAAACAACTCAAAAACACGACTGAGCACATGGCCAATGTCTGTAGGAACTTGACCTACATATAATAGAGGGAGGCGCTAAATATTGAAAGGCGGGACTATGTATCCGTTTGTCGTGTCTGTAAACGTCTATCGTCTGTGGTGATTATTGTATTACATAGTTCCTATCTACCAATCAAGCTTATTGGAGCCAGTTAAATTTTGAACTTGACTCAAGCACAACAGATGGAGGAGATAGACACTGAATGTCGGAATTACGCAAATGGACAATGTTAAAAGCGTACATTTTTGACCATGTCTTACGACTCTTACGATTATCTGGTGGTTTGAAACTATGCATGAATCGATATACCCGTTTGCGGCGGAGGAAAATGCCCAATTTGTAGTGGTATGTGCGCTTTACTAAAACAAAAAGTTAAATATAAAGACTGAATGTTATGAAGCAAAACGTTACTTGAATCGAGCACATTTCCGAAATCGATAAAAAAATGTATAACATAAAAAATAGAGTGCGACTTCTTTTTTTAGTACTCAGTTGTTGTCAATGATGAATACATAACAACTCTTCACTTTCCATGTAATACCTGGTAGATCTATATGTATTTTAAAATAATGGTGTTGGGTTTTGAGTGTAGTTTAATGATAAATCAATTACAGCTATCCTTTTTTCCCATCACACCTGATATGATCCCTCGAAAAATATCAATACCTCGGTATTGATATTGAATTATCCGGATGTTATCAGGTTTGATATGGACAAGGGAGAATGATAATTTATACATGCGCATATGTTTACCATGTTTTACCATTTTCAGAGCTGGTGTATGGTATGGATTATTGCCCTCATTGTTCCATATGGCCTGCTAATCTCGGAAACCGGTATGAACGTCAACTGGGCTGCCCTAAGCACACAAGTTCTGACCACACCTTTCCTCTTCCCGTTATTTATAACAATCGCCTGGTCAAAGGCAACATCGAAGGGAGTTATACTAGGTGTGTATAAATCAATTTATTAATTTGTATAATTTAGATTTGATCTAGTATAAATTTGTTATTTTTGTTTTATGCAAATCAATTGATTTTGTTGGACTCATTATTTAGACACATACTATAATGGATCCTGCGTTATTTGCACGTCCATATATACATATTTATAAGAAGTGTATCAATTATGGCGGTGCTAGGGATCATGATATTTTTGCACTAACAAATACAGCATAAGAAAGCAAATTAAGATTGTTTGTTGAGTTTAACAATTTCCAAATATTCACTATCGTAATATATTAGTATTAGTATGTTTTCTTTCAGGTGCAGTCCTGGGTCTCGTTTCTTCTGTTGCTGGGCTTCTTATTGTAGGTTCTACATACGATGGTGGACTCGCTGATTTTTATGTAAACACAGCACAGGACTACAGTTTATTATGCGCAATGGTCGGTGGTTTCCTTGTCAGCAGCCTCGTCTGTGTAAGTGTGTCGCTCTGTACCCATAACATCAAAGACGAGGCGGATGTTGAGAAGGAATGGGCTAAAACAATGAACATAGACAACCCCATAAACCCGTTCCGACTCATTTATGAACACGAGTTCCGTAAACACGAAGTAGGTCCGATAATTACGGCGAAATTGATGAATACGGTTTTCAGGAAAACAAAATGTGTCGCCTGCATTGGCGGCGGCTTTAGTTTGATTTTGTTCCTCGGCATCATACCTGCCGTAGTTCTCAGCTATGAGGTCCTAACACTTGAGCAGTTCTCAACTTGGCTGAATGTGTTTCAAATATGGTGCTTTGTGGGCACGGTGATAGTAGTGTTCGTCCCTCCAATAGAGGAGTGTATTCAAGTATGGAGGAGACATAATGAGAATAAAACACAATGGAGAGTCTTAGAAAACGATTGAGACAAGGAAACAAAACTATTAGTATATACTATGTAGCGTGTACATGACTGATTGTGAATATTGTGAATCTATCTTATTTCAATCATGAATCTTATATGAATCATGTATAACAGAAAAAAATCGCTCTTCCTTCTAATAGAGGTGGATATACGAAAATAACCAAAAATAAAACACCAAAAAAAAACACATGCCAACAATAATAGAATGTTACAGACATATTAGATAAGACAAGCAAACAAACGTATTGGTTTTAAAAAATAAGTAGGAAGTAAAATAATCTCGTATGTATCGGCACAAGACTGAGAGATGTTTTATTGTGAATAGTGTGACTTTATATCTCTATTTAGACTGTCCCGTTTTTTGGGATGACAATAGTGTAAGAGTGAGGTTTGGTGCACCCTAGAACCTGGTTTAAACCCCCAGCGGCCTTTTTTACCACTGACCGTTCCAAGGCGATAGCACTATTGTCAGCCCTTGTTTGTTTGTGATGTCTTATCTTGCCTGTTATTCATCTTTATATATAGTTGTTCTTTATTTGTGGTTGACTGTCGTCCTTGAATGCTACTTTTCCTGTTGGATGTTTATATCTACTTTTATAACACAAACTATTGCTTAACCTTTTTGTCGCCAAATTTCATACGTCGTCAGCTAAAATTTTAATTAAAACCTTCCAGTAATATTTTATACAAAAGGTGTTATATGTAAAACATTCTTACTGAGTGGCAAACAGAGTAAACCCTGATCAGACAACACATATTTGTGCATGCTTATCTTGGTCTACACTGGTCGTAAGATCACTGTTTTCGACTGTGGCAGCGGAAGTGTTAATATATCCTTCACTTGGTAGCACATATAGTTATAAAATGTCCAAGAATGCCTATATTTGCCTATAATTATGTATACTATATTCGAGATAATGTATACGATTTTTTTCACATTTTATTTGCATCATTCTAATAATCTTATTTGATTCTGGCCATCACAAACTATGCTTAGTGTCAATGCAAATACCTTATGGACATGAACCAGGTTTCGAAAACTTTAAAAGGGTTCCTTCCCTCCTCCAAATCCCCCAATTCCCCGTGGTCCCCTTCTCCCCTTTTATCTCCACACACATAACGTACTCGAACTTGAGGTTATAATCATTATTTATGTTATAATCTTCATAATATTTGATAAAAGCAATCACAACACAACCAACACACTTTCCTTCACTTACTGCTTTAAAATCATAACAAAGCAGATTCATTCGAGTGTCCCAATCTGAGGTCATTTTGGGAATGATGAACTTACAGACTTTAGCTCACCTCAACCGAAGGCTTAGAGTGAGCTATTGTAACCGTTTTTTGTCCGTCCGACTTTCTTCCGTGGTCCGTTCACTTTTGCTTAAACAACTGCCTATAAAATTCACACGATCCGTTCGTAAGTGACTTTCAATTAAAAAAATATGTCAATGCGACATTCAAAAATGGCGCTAGTTGCTTGTAAATAGCCGACATTTGAACAAAAAATCTTTATCTCAAGATTTACTGAATAAAGTTCGACCGTTTTTCCTTTATTAATGATTGCCAAACACTAGACTATCATGTTTGTTAAAGCCCTCGAGGTCAACAATGGCCGCCTTCCAGGGGTTCAAAGTTTGTACATAGAGATTTCTTTGACTTTTCCTTAGTCTTTATATGAAAATATTGAAAAAATATTTTTCTCTGAAATCACTCTGCATATACCTCTCATATATTGCATGTAGAATCAGCTTATGGTCCTCTACCAATTTTGTTCAAATGGCAACTCTGAAGTCAATATGTTTTTAGGGAACACATGCCGAAAAAAAATCTTCTTCTCTGAAACCACAAGTCATATAGCTCTCATATTTACATGTAGCAGTAGCATATAGTCCTCTACCGAGGTTCTTTAAATGGTGACCCTGGAGTAAAATTTTGCCCCGCCCCAGGGAACCTACGTTTTTACATATATATTTATAAAGGGAAACCTTCTTCAAATGATAATATTGGGGTCTAATTTGGTCCCGCTCCGTGGGTCACATATTTACAGGAAAATATGCATACATTGAAAAAGAAATATTATCTAACCTACACGCGCTAAAGGACTAATATTGTGCATGCAGCATAAACTTTTGTAATCCTCCCTCGGTAATCGATTTACAAATTGTTTTGCATGTCAATCTCATATCTTACAAAATAAAGCCTACTGGTACCGAAAACATACTCATGATTGCAAGGTTAAAGCTTATGGTCCTCTACCAAGCCTGTTTAAATTGTGACCATGAGGGTTTACAGACATAAAGGGAAACAACAAATATTGTCTCTGAAACCACAAAGTATAAAACTCGTATGTATTGCATTCAGCATAAGCTTATTGTCTACCGAGGTTCTTTAAATGGTAACCCTGGAAACAAGTTTGGTCCTGAACTAGGGATCACATGTTTGACATAAGACTTACAAATCAGTAGTGTCATCTTTACTGGTCCTTTGGAACCAACGAGTCCAACATAGGTGTATTTGAAGTAGAATAGCACTGAAGAAAGATAAAAATATCGGGGGGAAGCATCATTCAAGGACGACAGTCAGCCACAAAACACAAACACAAACACGCAAACAGACAAACGAGAAGGCAAAAGTAATAAAAAATGTAAACGACGTCACAAATACAAAAGGGTTGACAATAGGGATACCGCCTTGGAACGGTCAGTGGCAACAAAGGCCACTGGGGGTTTACACCGGTTCTAGGGTGCACCAAGCCTCACACTTACCCTACTGTCATCCCATTAAAACAGAACAGTGTAAATAAAGAAATCCCCGCCATGATCTAATCTCTAACCAACAAGGCAGCATCAATAGGCAATGTAAGTAAAACACAAATATCCTCATGTAAATATAATACAAAAAAACAATAGCCTAGAAAGCCAAAATGAAGGTATTCAATGACTTGGCAGAAGCCAGAGCAACAAGAAAATAAACTATTAAGGGCAGACAAGAAGGATCATAGACAAACATCAAACGCCACCGTCCCAAGGGGCTTTAGGTAGGCGTCATCATAGGGTCCACAGCCTGTCCGGTCATCGTACAATTAAAGAGGAAAGCATAGTGGCGAACTGTAAAAGGGTCAACCACCAAGCATGCTGTACGTTGCAAAATAATAGGGTCATAACCTCTCTTGATAAACTTTTAAACAAGTTTAACAAAGATAGTATGAAAGTGATCATGACCAAGAATCCTACGAAGTTTATAAATCACATCACCATAGAAGTCAGGTTGTGATATTCCTTGTCGCAGAAGAGTCCTTAAATTACTTTTATGTTTGGAACCGGGCTATGGGGCGTGAGAGATGTTGCTTCTTACATTACCTCTCATGAACAGACTCAATAAACCAGTCCTGCTATTTTGTTCTCTTGGTAGTGTCACAAGGCGTATCACTCTTATATATTGCACATAGCATAAGCTTTTGACCCGCGGATGATAGTTTGACATAGAGTTTTACAGGAAGATATTTCTTGCAAATTACAAGAGCTAGAGTATTATGTAATATAGTTTTATTAGGGTGTGTGTGTCTGGGGTGCGGGGGAATGAATAATGAAAACATATTTCTAGACTTCTTTCATCCGAAACACTTCCGTTACTTCACTATTGCAAGTGTCTTCATTGGACAAGGTCATTAGGTTAACGGTTCAGGACCATTAGTTTTGATCATCTTGTTTCAAATATATGAGTTTTGATAACATTGGCAGTATTGACATCGAACAATAATTAATTGCACCATTTTTACATCCATTTTTAAACCCTGTTATTTTCCAAGAAACTGGAGACTTTACCTGCAAAGGTTCTTGATGTAGAGTGTGACGAAGATTTTAATAAGCATGGGCAAATACGGTCAAGCCCTGTCGCTTTCGAAACAAAACGGTTCTTTACACCTTTCCTCCATTAAAATTAGTTTTTGTAAACTATCTATCTATATGTCAGAGAATCGAAAACAACTCTATTACGTTACATTATCAAAAATGCTGATTCTATTGATATTCACACGGGTTTGTTTAGAGCTGTGTGTTGGCTGTTAAAAGTAGGTCCGACTACAAATCAGTAATGTTATCACTTACTGTCCTTTTGGATCAAGCACAATTTATGTGGCATTAAAGTAGAATACCGCTTAAGCCGTTGCAAGGGGGCGTGAGATAATTTTCCAAATATATTACCTCTCATGAACAGACTACCGCTCATGAACAGACTCAATAAAACCGAATTAGCTACGTTTCTCTCTTTTTTTTTGACGTTCACACTAGCATTTGTTTATTGCTGTCGCCCCGACTATAAATCAGTAGTGTTATTACGTACTGGTCCTTTGGGGTCATCAAGCTCAATCTGTGTGGCTTTAAAGTACAACGGATCACCTTTTCAGTATGTTCTGCACTGACTCACAAATCAACCATTCACTACTTCAAAACATGTTAAAATTGTTATAATCTAAACAAAACAAAATACTTTCATACATTTTAAATGGCAAATTTAATGTAAGCCGCCTGCAATCGGAAGCATCGCAAGTAAAGAAGAGGATAGGAACGACTACTTAAAGCTACAGTCCTTTACTTAAATGCCATGTGCCTTTTTATAGGCGTGACTTAATTCCATGGTAATCATCAGCTCATGGAGAATTCGGGTATTTAAGCTATCAGATTTAATTTAAAGCATCACTTACATCATTTATATGTATCGAGTAGTGCACATCGTACCTATAAACAGGTAATAAAGGTTTGATTCTCTTGGGACTGAAACACACCTTCAGTCGGGTGTTCTATGCACTGAGCTATAGGGTCTTCTTGACGACATGGTATATTTAGTACCCTTTTATACGATGAAGAATACCTAAACATGTTCATTCATATTCATGAGTTAAAGGGACAATTTCCGTAACACTTTGCCTGATAAAACTCAACATAATTACGTTGACAGACATAACCCAACAGCCATTATTGAATATTGACTAAATAAAACCAAGATTGTCTGACGAAATTCAATAGCGACACAAAAAAAGAAGTACCGCTTCGTGGGGTGAAACACGCAACCCACACTAATATTACACTCGCGGATAATAATAATCAAACTCGCAATAGCCGAACTCGCTCCCAACTGAGCTAAATGTATATTATAATGTATATTATAATATAACAGAATATGACAAAAAAAATCAAAAAAATACGATTTTGCGTCTGCATATGTTGCTGGGTGAACGGTCTTGTTCTTGCATTTTCATCGACTCTAGAAGTTCAAGTTCTGCATTGTAAATATCGTTTCACCCTGACAGTACTGAGATTCTTCTGTGCTACTTTTAACTATGTCTGTGTGTTTTTATCGTCTGCGTGTTTGCGTGTTCTTATCGTCTGACAGCCCTCAGCTTGTCTGGTTAGGGAGCGTTGGTGATATGGTTGAGTTGAGACTCTAAGGAATGCTGTAGTTTATCATTCTCCCAATGGAAAGTGAACCGTTGAAGAAGGCTGGAAAACACCAGAAAAGCTCCAGTCGAGCCAGTGGTTCTCCTAAGCACGTCCGTGGACCTATACGATATACAAGCAAATACAAAAGGTGAACGGGAAATGTGGCATTCACATAAATCAGTCATTCAAAAATACGCGCTCAAAGTAAACAACAATTACATGGTTAATTATAAGAAAAGTATACCCCACCACAAATATAAGAAAAGTATACCCCACCACAAATATAAGAAAAGTATACCCCACCGCAAATATAAGAAAAGTATACCCCACCACAAAGATAAGAAAAGTATACCCCACCACAAATAGAAGTATAGGGTACTCCACCACATATATAAGTAAAGTATACCCCACAACAAATATAAGTAAAGTATACTCCACCACATATATAAGTAAAGTATACCCCACCACAAGTAAAAGTATAACGCGAGGCTCTTCCAGAGCATTATATCATTTTTGCTAACGTGTTTAATAAATTCAATAATGAATAAGAACGCATGTTAGATTGTATTTATTACATAACTTATAACGTCATATTACGTCAAAAAACGTACACTAACGTGACGTCCATGACGTCATTAACGCTATGTTATACCACTAGTGGAATATCGAAAATATTGAATGGTGTTATTACACTCCCACACCACATGAATATGAATATTTAAAAAAAACGTTTACCTGTTGAAAAAGAGAGAAATGCATCATGTTTGATAAGTCTTCCGTTTTTATCAAGGAATCTGTCCGGGTTGAATGTTTTTGGATTCTCCCAATATTTTGGATCTGTGCTTACTAAATATAGATTTGCTGTATCCTGCTAGGAACGTATCTCTTATTGTACAGTGGGCAACAGATAATGGTACTGAAAAAGAAATTAAAATATTATTTCAATACCATAAACGACTAAACATTACATAAACTGCACACGTCATCACGTGTCCTACTAGTCATGTATTATTATACATGTGCCAATTCAAGGTCATTCTTTAAAAGCAAACTGTCCATAACTGCACAGGACGACATACACATTCAGAAGCCCAAGAGAGAGTGTAAGCTCTTTATAGCTCTACTGGATACTTCGAAATACAAGTTTCAAGTTTAATATATATATTGATTTATGAAGTTGAAAAATACTTCAGTTACAAAATAAGTGAAAGTTATGATCCAGACATAGAAAATGCATGACCTTGACCTCTGAAATTGACTTTAAGCATACGACAATTAATGATATATAACTGTAAATACAAATGGCATGCCATTATCTGAAACTATTAACTGAAGTTATACATAAAGTCTTGAATAATAATGTCTATGCTGATAGTGGACTTCTTTATGTAAAATATCATTTACCTCCGAGAGTATTGGAATCTCGTATACCTTACCTACGGTGGACATTCGCTGTATTTCCATGAGGGTTGCCTCAACATACGTCAACTGTCCACGATCTGAATACTGAATCAATCTAGAACCTACAACCTAAAACAATGTGTAAATAAACGTATAAAAATCAAATGGGAAGTATACAGCTTCAGTAAAAAGGCATCCTGTTTTATATAAATATATAGATATAACACAGTTTCAAACCGTTCCAAAGAAATCTTGCCTTTTCTATTTAAATAAAAGTATGGATTTTAAACTTATTGTATGTAGCATAGCTCCAAATCTTCAACAACCCACATAAAAAAGTTAATCATGAATAAATAAAAAATACTATTATAAATAACAATTTAAATGTCACTTAAATAACCAATTTGGACAGAATTCGGACAAACTGAAGATTACTCAAAGAAGACAATATCTTTGACATCAACATTGATCGGAACATTCCAACATTGGAAAGACCGTCAAATGACATGATGGTCAAGCACGTGACCGTCGGTTACTGACAACAAAGGGTCGTATGTTGATCGAAATTTAGGCCGACATGTTTCCTGGCAAACATTACATTATTGCGAGTAATACAATAGATAGTTAGCTAACTGTACATTGCGTAAGCTTTGGTGTTTTTTCTTTAACTGGGATGCCACTTTGACTGTAAATATCTCCACATTTTCTATGCATGTTGTCTTCAACAATAAGATGCCGGGAGAGGTCAAACATAGGCATTGCCTCTTGTCCAATCCAATTCATTACTTCAATAAAATATTGTTTAAATAGCTATCCCACCATTAGCAAATTTTACAGATGTAAACCGTTTCTAAACCTATTGACGACGAATTATATATATAACTTCCATGTTTTGAGAATCCAAACTCTATAGACACAATATAAACCGTTTTTACCAGCCAATCCAACCCCCAAAACTGAAGCGTCGTCGAATTAAGAGTTACCAACTCATAATTCATAGCATATTAAATCACGGGTAGTTTAAAGAACCCATGAATAAAACTATGCTTTTAATCGGCATGTATACGTTATTATATGACCTGAATACATGGTTAGAGTTTTGATAAAAGTGTTATAGTGTAATTTTGCCGTTAAGTATAGGTTTATTCATGGATTCTTAAAATACCCTTGACTGAATATGCGTAAAATGAATTATTAGTTGGTAACTCTTATTGGAACGCTTCAGTTTTGGGGTTGGACTTGGCTGATTAAAGCTGGATTCTCAAAATATGCAAGCAATATATATATATATATATATATTGCCGTCAGTAGATTTATAAATGGTGTACATATGTTGTAAAATTTGGCTGTTGTTGGCGGGATAGCTACTTTAAGAAAAGTCATTCTTACGATATATTGCGTATTTTATATATAAAATAAAAAACACCTTCCTGTCTTTCTTGTCTGTTGTTTCGTCACGAGTGGTCTAAATATAGAGGTCCACGAAGTCCCGGATGTTTTATTCGTTATACGTGCTCTCGTGCTCACCTATGATGTCATATAGGAACTTCCGTAGTCTCTCGGCGTTCTCAAAAGAAATTGTATTGAATTTAGCATCCTAATCAAAAGATAATTCTGCATTTAGTTGTGTGTGCACAATCATTTACATCATTTAAATAGTGTACAGGTTAATATGTAATGATAGAGTATGGTCTCAGCGAGTTGGTTCATTCGCTGACTCTTATATAGTTTTCATAATTGCACATGGTAAGGTAGCAATGAACAGTTTCTTTGAGTTTTTCACTTTGATAACGCAATCTTATTACACATGGTAGCAGTGCACAGTTTATCTGTATTGTAATGCACGCTAACTCACACGCATCCCTTACATGTGATTGCTTGTATTCTTGTGGCACAGTGCTGTAGTGAACCTCGTAATGAACCTCATCCGTATAGGTAACCGTTTTCCATGAATGACTTTATCACGGCTCGGAGCAGTCAATTTTTTAATACAAGTACCTCTGCTATAAACAAATGACGTCATCGCTGTCGGTACGGTTAAATTTTGACAAGTCTGTGCGTATCATGTATGCGCACGCAAGTTTGTAATCCTGTTTAAGATAGTTCTCCCACTCGATTATTACAAGGCTTGATGATCCCACCGCTCTTTGTTATTCTTACGTGTATACGATGCTCGATGATCCCACACGTCTTTGTTATTGAGGGCTGACGTGGCGCAGTCGGTAGTGTGCGGATTTGTAACGGGAGGCCCCGGGTTCAATCCTCCGCGGTGCCACTGAGTTCCGTCGGTGTGTTCTTGGGCAAGACACTTTCCCTTAGCCCCATCCGTCGGTTGGGGACGTAAACCGGGCGGTCCCGTGTATCCTCCGAGCACGTTAAAGAACCATAGGAATATATTCGATAATAAGAGTAGGGCAGGTTCCCGGATTCCTATGTATCCTTCCCCTCTCTCTGGGGCGGCTCTAACTAACCTATACTGTGTTGATGAGCCGTTAAACAACATTCATTTCAGTCTTTGTTATTCTTACGTTTATGTCCGGTATAAGGTCCGTTCACTAGTTTTTTTTCCTTTGACGTTTTATTTTCGATTTAGCGATTTCTACAGCTTAAGCCACGGGTGTCAAGAGCTTGACTACGGGACGCTGAATAGCGTTCTCTTGTTCTTCTTTCAATTTCCTGTTTCTAGCCCCCGCTGCCACGATATAACGGCCCATATGATCGGGCTGAACGTAACCGTCTCTGAGATCTTTGAAGTGTTGATTCCATTTGTCGGGGTCTGAAATGTACGGGACCCATTTCTGTAGTTGATAATCGTACACTTCTACGGAGCCCATATTTGTGTCGAATTACAAGCCCTGTAGTAATCAAATTTCTCTTCTTACGTATTTCTTACAATGTTACTTATTTTTACGTTTACTATCTCATCACCGGTATCATCGGAGCTCTCCTCGTGTTCGGGCCATACCTGATTAAACAAATATTTTCTTAATCGCACCGCCTCTTTGATAGAATCTGGGATACCCATGCCGTGTTGGGACCTTAGCATTTCTGCAGATTCTAAAATACGCCGTTGACAGGTTCGTGCTGTAACTGATAAAAATCTATCAGAAATTGGGCATACTAAT
Organism: Cyrtodaria siliqua; assembly: GCA_037043455.1. NCBI lineage: Eukaryota > Metazoa > Mollusca > Bivalvia > Adapedonta > Hiatellidae > Cyrtodaria > Cyrtodaria siliqua. The sequence continues at coordinate 21,518 of JAWPHD010012279.1, forward strand.
CTCTTATAGATGGAAGCATGTCGTTAGGTGTTCTATGAAACGCCTTCCTTCTACTAGGCATCTCTTTTTTCACGATTGTGTTTTTTCATATGTTCGGTCAGATTACTTTTTCTGTTTGCTCGGTCTAGCATCTTCTAATTCATCTGCTTTCCTTTTGACATTTTCCGGACGTCTTGACGTGCCTTTGTAGGTCATGACCATCATCCAGTAACAGGTCACACTCGTCACAGGAATGCATGTTGTTTTCACTAATCTCGTTATTATACGTTATGAAACTGGACTCAGATGTATTTTGAGCTTTTCAGACACTTCCTCCATTCTTACGTCCGTTGTATCGAGAATATTTGCGCGCACGTGCAACGCGTCTGGTGTTGTTGCCTTCAAATCTAATCAGATATAACCATAAGATCTCTTTGTAGCGTCGTCAAAATGGCGCAGGAAGTATTGAGGGTCATTCGGATGCATCTGTCGCGCTAAAGTCACAATTTGCTGTTTATCGATGGGTGATTTAAAGAGAAGTAGATAATGGCAATTCCTTTTCTGTGTGGGATCATTTTTAGAGAAACGAGTCTGATTCAATGAGATGAGGATAAGTTACGGCGGTGACTCCCTTCGGTAAACTGGTCATTAATTCGTTTATCGTTCGCCGCTTCCGTAGCCATATCGTCCAAGACAATAAGATTTCTAACAGAAAGATCCAAATACTCGTCTCTCTCTCGATATCTAAAGGAATGCTCTTGACAAACTCGACTTTGGGCGTTCTTAATGAACCTCGTCCGAATAGATCACCATTTTCCTTCTTTCTCTTCATGAATGGCGTCATTACGGCTCGGAGCAGTCAATGTTTTAATACAGGTAAAAATCAATAATGATATCGTACATGTCTTTTATAGAGCCATATAATTCTCTGAGGACAGGGTGGAATTCTGGAGGAGGTTGTCTGTAAAATATTTGTCACGAGTTGTGTCTTACCGCAATAAGTAGGGCCTGAAAGTACCATAGTAAACGGATGCTCGTGCCAAGGAAGGTGACGACATTCCTGACATTCCTGGCGGCGGAGATGACATTCCTGACATTCCTGGCGGCGGCGGCGGTGGATACGCATCATTACGTTGTGGATATGCATGGCTGATTTTATGTCTTCTCTCACGATGCATATTTCTATAGTGTCTTAACATGAGGTCTTTTCTAGAAGAATGTATTTGACACAACGGGCACTTATGCAGATCCATCTCTGTATACGTAACATCAACCATTTTACGTGTATTCTTAGGTATTTTCTACATTTTAACTGACCAATCAAATAACTATAAAATTTACCAATAAAGACTGTCGTCCATATTATCCAATCAAATTGCGAGTTTATTAACAAATAAAAATGTCCCATTTGTTTAACCAATCAGAGTACAGTACAAATAACTAATATTTATAAGAATAAATCCACAACTAATATTTGTCATTTTACTTTCAACAGCTGAAGAGACGTGATGTTCCCTTGTGAAGAATCTGGGGATTCATTCCCAAAACTGAGTCAGCTGTTACAACATCATCGTTCACTAAACCACTGGAAGAAGTACACTTGTCACGTATGCGGAAAGGTCTTCAACAGAAAAAGTAATCTGACCGAACATATGAAAAAACACAATGTGACCTCAAATTTACATCGCAAAGAACGAGGTCAGGTTTTTTCGCGAGAGTTTTATCTTAACAGACACAAAGAATGTGCTCACCAGACGGGTGGCAACAAAATACCTACAGAGAACCATGAATAGTTTGTTCTTCCTAAGAGAGTACGGAAGGAAGATAAACCAAAGGAGCTAAAACAGAGGACCTTATCAGATTGGTGGTACAGAGCCCTTCTTTGGATTATCCTATCGTGATACCTTTTGGTCGGTTACCTACGTTGACACCTGAGCGCTTCATGTCAGAAATCGAACGTGTCCTCCAGTTCAATGAGGATTTTGCGATCGATGAATCCCTCGTTTTCGAAGTCACTCAAGTAGAAACGCCGACCGGAGGAGCTGGCAAGCGTTGTAAATACGTAAACTTTGAAAAGTTCCTGACAGATAAAAGATACAAAACCAAGATGAGTTTTGTTGCGCTAGAGGCATTATTGCAAAAAAGGCTAAACTTGATCAACATAAGAAGTGGAACAGCATACGTGTTGGACGTGAAATACAAAGAAATATGGCAGAACAGCTGCATGAGAAGGCTGGGGTCCCACTTAAAAGATACCATTTACCAGATACTCTAGTGTCAGGAAACATTTTAACGCCATTATTCATAGTTGACCAGAGTCTGTCAGAAAGATATGCCTCTACTATTACGACCAACATTATGACGTCATCACTAGCATGTCTGCTTTTGTTTCATGAACTTACTACTTTACACATTGCAATAAAGGGTATGACCATAAGGAAGAACGCAAATGTACGATGTATGCCACTCCTGTCGCAAAGTACACACGCCGTGCGAAATGAATGAATACACTGTAAAGAATGTAATCGATTTTTCAAAGGCCTAGAATTCTTTGATCTTCATCAACGTACCACCCTCAAGGAAAACTCTACTTGTTGTACCATTTATCGGTGTCAAGACTGTGGTAAAACCGTGAACAAGAAAATGAGCAAGAAATAACATACTTGCGGGAACAAATATTGTAACGTCTGCAAAGATTTCTTTGATGAGAATCATTTATGGGACATGGTACTTGACGAAACTAACAATTCAGAACCCATGTCAGTAGAAGAGAAATTGGTAATTGAAATCGAAAATGCCAAAACGTATATTTTCTTCGATTTTGAATGTACTCAGGACGACCTGGTGCAGTGTGAGAATGGTTACAGCCCTGATGAACATAGGAAGTGTCAAAATTCCCATAAGTCGGCTTGCGGTGCTTTTGAACACAAACCCAATGTGTGCGTTGTCCAGAAAGTGCGTACCGTTTGTATGGATGATACCACAGACTGTGAAACTTGCGGGAAACGCGAACATGTATTCAAGGGGTCCTCTACATTAGAAGATTTCTGCGAATGGTTATTCTCAGAAGAAATTTGTGAAGCTACTGTATTATGCTATAACTTTCAAGGGTACGACTCTTTCCCTATATTCAGTACCTATACAAGAATGCCATAGTATCAACTAGTATACCTAATGGGGCGATGATTATGAGTCTGACAGTGCCAGCGTGTAAGATCAAGATTATCGATTCCATCAATTTTCTACCCATGGCGTTTGCTAAACTGCCGCTCATGTTTGTTTTTGATGAATTAAAGAAAGGTTACTTCCCGCATTTATTAAACCTGAAAGAAAACCAAATTGCGGTATTAGGCTGTTTACCAGATATTATACAATTATGGACTTTTCAGCTGTTATACATGATGTGATATGCACCAAAAAAATCATTATTGACCGAGGCGATAGCCGAGGTCAATAATGATTTTTTGGTACATATCAACATCATGTATAACAGCTGAAAAGTCCATAACTGTTTTATTATATAACCCTCAATTTACAATTATATAAAACAGGTCAATATCAAAAAAACAATTATATAAAACAGGTCAATATCAAAAAAACAGGTCAATATCAAAAAACAGGTCAATATCGCTAGATATTTTTTCTAAAAAATTACTTTTTAGCCAATGAAAACGCGTCTATTTATAGGTTATATAATAACACGTATTACAACCCCGATGCCATGAAACCGGATGATAGAGATTTTTTTTTTAAAATGGTTCGTGGAACACAAAAAAAAATCCTTTTGTTTCCAAACAGAATTAATGGATTGCTGTAAATCCGATGTAGACACTTTGAGACGCTGCTCTCTACAATTCCGAGAGGATTTCATGAATATATCAAACATCGATCCCTTTGCGCGCTGTATTACTATAGCCTCCGCTTGTAATTTGGTATTCAGGACCAACTTTCTGAAACCGGAAACAATAGCGCTTATACCCCATCATGGTTATAAACCGGAACAGAGACAATCGATTAAAGCACCCCAATGGCAAAAATACCTTTCTCATAGTAAAGGACAGAGAATCCAACATGCTAGAAATGGCGGCGAGGAAACTATAGGACCATATTTAGTTCGAAATAGACGGCAATAACGTGGTGCTGGAATTTAATGGTGCTTTCGGGCACGGCAACCCCTCAAAGTACTCTCGTTCTACAATTAATACAGTGAAACAAATGGCCATGGGACATCTGTACGACAAGAAGTTAGAAACGAAAAAGTACCTGGAAGACCATGGGTACACATATGAGTACATCTGGGAGTCAGATTCCGACAAACAAGTCAAAGAAGACATATTGACTCAAATTGAACATCATGATGCGTTTTATGGAGGCCGTACAGAAGCTAACAACATGTATAAAGAAGCTACGGGCGACAAAACAATTGATTACTACGACGTGACGTCACTCTACACGTACGTGAAGAAAACGGGTAAAATTCCCATAGGTCATCCTGAGATCATTACAGAAGACTTCCAAGACGTTGCTCAATATCACCACGGGATCTCTTTCACCCAGTCTTGCCCTGCAGAATGAACGACAAGCTTTTATTTCATCCCTGTAAGACGTGCGCTCAGACTCAATACCAAGACAAATGCCTTCATAATGATGAAGAACGGTCTTTTGCAGGAACATGGGTGACGGACGAATTAAAAAAAAGCCTGAATATTGTCTCTGAAACCACAAAGTATAAAACTCGTATGTATTGCATTCAGCATAAGCTTATTGTCAACCGAGGTTCTTTAAATGGTAACCCTGGAAACAAGTTTGGTCCTGAACTAGGGATCACATGTTTGACATAAGACTTACAAATCAGTAGTGTTATCTTTACTGGTCCTTTGGAACCAACGAGCCCAACATAGGTGTATTTGAAGTAGAATAGCACTGAAGAAAGATAAAAATATCGGGGGGAAGCATCATTCAAGGACGACAGTCAGCAACAAAACACAAAAACAAACACGCAAACAGACAAACGAAAAGGCAAAAGTAATAAAAAATATAAACGAAATCACAAACACAAAAGGGTTGACAATAGGGTTACCGCCTTGGAACGGTCAGTGGCAACAAAGGCCACTGGGGGTTTAAACCGGTTCTAGGGTGCACCAAACCTCACACTTACCCTACTGTCATCCCATTAAAACAGGACAGTGTAAATAAAGAAATCCCCGCCATGATCTAATCTCTAACTAACAAGGCAGCATCAATAGGCAATATAAGTAAAACACAAATATCCTCGTGTAAATATAATACAAAAAAACAATAGCTTAGAAAGTCACAATGAAGGTACCCAATGACTTGGCAGAAGCCAGAGCAACAAGAAAATAAACTATTAAGGGCACGACAAGAAAGATCATAGACAAACATCAAACGCCACCGTCCCAATGGGCTTTAGGTAGGCGTCATCATAGGGTCCACAGCCTGTCCGGTCATCGTACAATTAAAAAGGAAACCAGGTGGCGAACTGTAAAAGGGTCAACCACCAAGCATGCTGTACGTTGCAAAATGATAGGGTCATTACCTCTTTTGATAAACTTTTAAACAAGTTTAACAACGATAGTATGAAAGTGATCATGACCAAGAATCTTACGAAGTATATAAATCACATCACCATAGAAGTCATGTTGTGATAGTCCTTGTCGCAGAATAGTCCTTAAATTACTTTTATATTTGGAACCGGGCTAGGGGGCGTGAGAGATGTTGCTTCTTACATTACCTCTTATGAACAGACTCAATAAACCAATCCTGCTACTTCGTTCTCTTGGTAGTGTCACAAGGCGTATCACTCTTATATATTGCACATTGCATAAGCTTTTGACCCGCGGATGATAGTTCGACATAGAGTTTTACAGGAAGATATTTCTTGCAAATTGCAAGAGCTAGAGTATTTTGTAATATAGTTTTATTAGGGTGTGTGTGTCTGGGGTGCGGGAGAATGAATAATGAAAACACATTTCTAGATTTCTTTCATCCGAAACACTTCCGTTACTTCACTATTACAAGTGTCTTCATTGGACAAGGTATTAGGTTAGCGGTTCAGGAACATTAGTTTTGATCATCTTGTTTTAAATATATGAGTTTTGATAACATTGGCAGTATTGACATCGGACAATAATTATTTACACCATTTTTACATCCATTTTTAAAACGTGTTATTTTCCAAGAAACTGGAGACTTGACCTGCAAAGGTTCTTGATGTAAAGTGTGATGAAAATTTTAATAAGCATGGACAAATACGGTCAAGCCCTGTCGCTTTCGAAACAAAACGGTTCTTTACACCTTTCCTCAATTAAAATTAGTTTTTGTAAACTATCTATCTATATGTCAGAGAATCGAAAACAACTCTAGGACGTCACATATATCGTCCTTGGATATAGGATACAAGGTACAGAAAATATACGAAGTGTGGCATTTTGATGAAATATCCCAATACGATCCTGTCGCAAAGAAAGGAGGTCTCTTTACGGAGTATGTCAATACCTTCTTGAAACTGAAACAGGAGGCAAGTGGGTGGCCAAAATGGTGTAAAACGGACGAAGACAAACTGAAATACATTGACCTGAAAGAATTCGTCTAGACTACCAAAACATCAGAAAGAATCCTGGTTTGAGAGCTTAAGCCAAACTCATGCTCAATTTCCTCCTTCTGGGGGAAATTTGGACAGAGGTCCAACATGGCTCAAGTGGAATTCATTGAAGATCCTTCCGTTTACATCGACACACTGACTTCCGATCGGGAAGAAATTATTATCGTGAACATTGTTTCTGAAGAGCTTATAGAGATGCTTTGGAGATATAAGGATTATATTATGATTATAAGACACTAACTCGAAACCAACGTGACTATTGCCGCCCACACTACCGGCCAAAATCGTTTAAAGTTATATTTTATCTAGAGAATCTAGGTCCTAGAGCTCTGTACGCTGATATGGATTCCGTGATATTCTCAAAAAAACATGGAAAATGGAAACCTGTGCTCGGCGATTATATTGGCGATTTAACCGAGGAGGTACCTGACAATGACATACAGACGTTTGTTACGGGAGTCCCCAAAAATCTACTCTTACAAGTTAGATAAACCGGACGATAATGGGAAACGTACACATTGTAAAGTACGTGGTATTACAGTGAACAACAAAAAAATATTACATATTAATTTTGAGGTTATGAAACATTTTGTGAAACTTGAACCAAAAGGAAAAGTGACTGTAGTGGATTTAAAAAAAATCACGAGAGACGGAGACAATACTGAATTAATGAAAGTAACTCAAAACAAGGACTATAGACTCGTGTTTGATAAAAAAGAGTTATTGGTGAAAATGTTATCTCCTATGTTTATTGTTTATATATAATGTGTAAACCGTATTTTAATATGCTTTGATGTTATTAAATCATTGTAAAATAAAAATGTGTACTGAAAACTGTGTTTTAGTTTTTCATGATACATACTCTACTTTGTATATTAAACAACGCTAAATATAAATACCAGACGTTTGATTTTGACTGACATAACTATACTAGTAAATACGAATAGTACTAGTATAAAGATGAAATAACCTCAGCTTTATAAGTCATAGAGAGCGTGCCTATTCTTGTTTCGCTAACTAGCAAAAATCAATGAGTCATCTACGTGTTCATTTCATAACAGACACCTGTCGAAAAGAAAAATGACTATGCATCGCGTTTAATCATATTCAGTTGAGCGTTAAACAACCAGAGAACAGTTACTCAATAACGATTTTTAAAAGAAGACGAGATTGCACATATACATATACAGGTTTACAAACTTGCTTGCGCATACATGATACGCACAGACTTGTCAAAATTTAACCGCACCGACAGAGATGACGTCATTTATAGCAGAGGTATTATTGATTTTTACCTGTATTAAAACATTGACTGCTCCGAGCCGTGATGACGTCATTCATAAAGAAGAGAAAGAAGGAAAATGGTGATCTATTCGGACGAGGTTCACTGCTACAAAGGTGAATATGTAATCAATATGTAACCAATGTCAAGGATTTGACCAGAACAAAGCGAGGTCGTCCACCTTTATTCAAAATGTGTGGTAGAAGAACTCATGGTAAAAATTGGGAAGAAAGTGTCTGGTAAGAAAAACAGTCTTGGCATGTTTACGTCTTCGTGACAACATTTTTTATAAAAAAGAAATTTCAATATTGTTTTAATACACGTGACTTGATATGTTATTATGTTAAACTTTGTTCCGAGTTCCTTCCCAGATATAATGCTATTTTCTCTCGACAGCTATTTTACGCTTGCGCAAAACCTCGCTTGTTTCATTTTAAAGGAACCAACGAGCTGAGACATGCTCTATCGTTTCTGTAGTATGGCAATTCTAATTGATCTGGCGGCCGAGAGTGAGTCGCTGGAACCTGTTAAAGTGTCAGCCCAGTCAGGAAGCAGGGTGCTAAAATAGTTCCTTGAAACAAAAAATGTCTAGTTTGCATGTGTTTTTCCCAATATTAATTTTTATTTCATTGTTAAATCTAACCTGAGGTTAAAGTAGTATGTCTGTTGTCATGAATAGTAAGTATTTTACTGTGTCTGTCAGGATTATTTCTTTGGAGAGTATGAGCACAGAGGTTAGGTAGAGATGTGGTTTTGACAGATGTTTATTTCAAAATACGCATAGTGTGAATGAATGACACGAAATGTTGAAAAACTGAATCGGTGTTTTATTCCAGATATGGGACCGTTTGCTAGCCAAATGTGTTTAATTCACTGAATAAAAGTGTATTTAAGCGAATGAATGTTATGGAACTTGTGACTGATCTCCAAATATAGCCTATATTGCATGTGCTCAATGGGCTGATTTTCACCGGTTTGACACCTAGATGGACAAAACGCATTTTTCTTATTAATGGTTAATAAGAAAAAAAATCCAGTGAAAGCTTGCAGCTGAGTGAGAAAAAAAAAGCCGATGTTAAATTTTTGAAATTTACAACAGAATTTTTTTTTTTGCAATTGAAATAGAATGTGTTTGTTCTCAAGTGTCTTTAAGTGGATTAGTGGCAACAGGCAATAGATCTGTCAATTTCCTAGAAAAAATGGCAATTTTATTAGTTTAAGGTACCGTATGAGGCTAAAATCTGAAAATGTATCGGTACTGACATTTCGACATGACGCGACTCTAGGAGGAGTCTCACTTTGTATGGAAAGCCTGAGAACCTGTACATTTTTTATGCAATGATGGATTTTACAATCTGAAGCTGAAATATACAGAAATTGGGGAATTCAGCATTTATTTTAGTTTTTTGCTAAACCGTTTTATCTCCCACCCATTTCTCTTCATTAATTCAGATGAAATCACTATGCAATGGCATACAATTGTTATTGAACACATTCATTTAGTATTTTGTTAGAGATAATGGTATAATCCACTGAAATATATACTATTCTGGTGTGTGATTCAGTTTGTCTTGCTGTTGCCCAAGACTTGAATGTATTAGTTGGCTTTAAAACTGCTACAGGCATATTGGGTAGGCTTAGTTTTTGAGTCATTACTTCAATTTTGTCTTTTTTATCTGGTAATTTATAGCCAAACTGTATATTTTATTGGACATTGTGCATTTAAATGCGCTCCAAAGCAGCCTTATGAACTATTATGTGCCTCAAAATCGTTGGAATTTAACAGAATGTCTGTTTCTCCATGAAAAAATGAAGAAATTTCATGCATGAGTGATTTTGATATCTACACCCCACATTATGTTTTTATTTTAGTTTGGTATATAGAAGGCAATGTTTGAAAACTTTAATTTATGGAAATATACGAAACGGTTTTTCTATTTTGGCATTTTTTCTAATTTTGTATAACGTGTCTTAAAATCCTTGATTTCTATTAGCCGAATGGTTCTTTGCATGCATGAATTGAACTGAAAAGATAATAGGTCCTTGCAAAAGCATCTGATTTTCCATTCGGTCAACCTTATTGGTCAGTTAGATGTATTCGATAAATAGTTTTGACAAATGTCGCGACTCATTTAGGTGTCAGACCAGTCAAGAAGTACTTCCGGATCGTATGATGCTAAAATAGTTCTTTGAAACAATCCAAAGAGTCTAGTTTGCATGTGTTTTCCCAATATTAATTTTTATTTCATTGTTAAATCTAACGAGAGGTAAAAGTAGTATGTCTGTTGTCATGAATAGTAATTATTTTACTGTGTTTGTCAGGATTATTTCTTTGGAGAGTATGAGCACAGAGGTTAGGTAGAGATGTGATTTTGACAGATGTTTATTTCAAAATACGCATAGTTTGAATAAATGACGCGAAATGTTGAAATACCGATTCAGTTTTATTTCAGATATGGGACCGTTTTCTAGCCAAATGTGTTTAATTCACAGAATAAAAGTGTATTTAAGCGAATGAATGTTGTGGAACTTGTGTATAGCCTATATTGCATGTGTTCAATGGGCTGATTTTCACCGGTCTGACACCATATAAAACGTAGTCACATGATCATGCGCACTTGATCGTTTGCTGGGCGCGCGGCATTACCTCGAGTATTTTGATTAGAATGGATGACTGAGTTTGAAACTGATGAAGGTATTTTATTGTCCCAAGTGGCAGATAAAATGCAAATTTCTTAAATATTAGAAAAATATATAGAAATATCACAAGTTGTCAGTGGATTTTTAAAAGTATATTAAAACATTTAATAGGGCTGTTTACTTTATAGATGTTTCTTTGACCCCGATTGTACCTAGTGACCTTATCAGAAGAAATACCGTACTCCAACTACCACTTATTGGAAGTTAGAGCATGACATTTTAACTCCGCCCATTTAGTTATTCCGAATTAAACGATTTAATACCTTGCATTCATCAAAGTAAATGTCACCAACCATATTAAAATATAGGATTGTTAGTAGAGTAGCATTTTGTGATTATGAAAATATAGCCTATTCACAGGAGCTGCCAGAAACACACTATTCTATTAATGTTAATTTTATAACATAACTGTGGGTGTTTCACCCCACCGTCCCCCACCCCCAATACACACACACCCTTTTGGTACGCAGTATTCAGGGCAAATTTAGAGGTTATTCAGTATCCACGGCCCGGGTACTTGCAAATTACATTATTTAGTATTCAGTACGCATAAAAAATAGGTACATGCCTTCAAACTATGTTTTCTATGTAAAAAACCTGTCATGATTGACCCCAAAACAGCAAAACGGTGAGATACAACCTTTAATACAAATGTCTTTATATCACATCTTCATAAAAATAGACGAATAAATAGCAATCTGGTTAATTTTTATGACGAAATTAATGTTAAATAGTATTCAGTACTCGGGTCTTAAATGAAGGAGTACTCAGTACTCAGCTCTAAATTAGAGAGTATTCTGTACTCGGGGGTGGGGGGTGGAGGGAGTGGGGGGGAAACACCCACATAGCTTTGTAGCATGGTCACTGGCCATTCCCTTTGTAATAACACATGTGTATATCGTTTAATTAACAACAACACCTGTCAAAATAAATGGTGTACTACAACTACAAGTTATATGAAGTTAGAGTATGACAGAGAGCTGAAATGGACATGTTACAAAACAAATAGGGTATGGTTTCATCTCGTTGGTTAATTTAAACACCTCGATTGTTTAAATTAACCAACTCAATGAGACCATACTCTATATATTACTTATCAGAATCACTGTAATATGCACAAAAATCATGTCAATACGTCAGTGTAAACCACAACCCACATCCACATTCGGTACGCCGGATTCGGGCCATTTGTTGAGAGTATACCGTAGCCATGCTTGGCGTACTTCCGTACGTCAGGCCTGGGGTACGTACGCTAGTGGTCGGAGTATCATTTTAACTGACTTACCAATCGATTTATTATAGAGGCGATGAAACTTGGTAGGAAATTAGTTATACTGACAGACCCGGCACCTTCAAACGCCGTGTTGATGAGATCCCGAACGTTATCAATCTCTGGATCATCGTACCCATATCTGAAATAATATTCCAGTACACCATTCGACTCGACTTGCATTGCGCATTAAAATACAAAAATACAAAAATATAAATTACTAGATACTAGATCGTATTCTATGTTTAAATAAGTTATGCTCCCGAAAATATTCGGGCAGCATATAGAACCGTCCTTACCCGTCCGTCCGTCCGTCTGTCCGTTAACTTTTACCTTTTTAAGACGATAGGGCCTTCATTTTTCATGCGATCTTTAACAAACTTTACTTAATTGTTAATGTCAATGAAAGCTCAGACAAGTTCAAAAAGCAGCCAGATCGGACCAGTAACAGCGCAGTTATGGTCCTTGATTAGTTAATATATTTCGCCTCGTTATGACGCTAAGACCTTCATTTTTGATCCGATCTTTACCAAGCTTTACCAGATTGTTAATATCAATGAAAGTCCGGACAAGATTGAAAACCAGCCAGATCGGACCAGAAACAGCGGAGTTATGGCCCTTGATTTCGTTAAAAATGCTATATTGTGCCTCGTTATTACGATAGCGCCGTCATTTGTCATCAGATCTTTACCAAGCTTTACCAGATTTTTTGACTTTTTTTATTATTATTATTGTATTTTTTTCGTTTAATTTTGTTTGTTTTATTTTTTATTTTTTTGTTTGTTTTAAGATTATTTTTTATTTTTATTGATTTTTTTTTTCATTTTCATTTTCATTTTTGTTTTCATTTTTAATTGTTATTATTATTATATTTTTTTTTTTAACCAGCCAGATCGGATTAGTAGCAGCGGAGTTATGACCCTTTACTTATTTTTTAAAAATGCTATATTTTGCATTTTTAAGATGATAGGGCCTTCGTTTTTCATCCGATCTCCAGATTGTTAATATCAATGAAAGCACCGATAAATTTGAAAAACAGCCAGATTGGACAATTTACACAGGAGTTATGGCCCTTGGTTATCTGAAATATGCTATATTTTTTCCTCATTAAGACGAAAGGGCCTTCATTTGGACGGATTTCAGTGAAACTTTACAGGGATGATCAGTACCGAGCCTAGCTGCGTATATTATCGCCATGTTCAATGATATTATACATAAACTTTACGTTTAGCAAGTAGAGTGTCCACAGGCCCTCTTGGGCCTCTTGTTAGATCTACTGGCCATGGGCCAGCAGATCTTATGGGATGTCGAGTTGTCCGTCGTCCGTCCGTCGTCTGTCGTCTGTAAACTTTTACATCTTTAAGACTATAGGGTCTTCAATTTTCATCGGATCTTTATCAAACTTTAATAGGTTATTTTTATCAATGAAATCTCAAACAAGTACGAAAACCAGCGATATCAGACCAGTAACAACGGAGTTATGGCCCTTGATTTAGTTAAAAATGCAATATTTTGCATCGTTAAGACGATAGGGCCTTCATTGTTCATTTGATCTTTACCAAACTTTATCCGATTGTTAATATCAATAAGAGCTCAGAAACTTTTGAAAACCAGCGAGATCAACCAGTGACAACACAGTTATGGCCCTTGATTTAGTTAAAAATGCTATATTTTGAATCGTTAAGAAGATAGGGCATTTGTTTTTCATCTGATCTTTATTAAACTTTACCGGATTACTAATATTAATGAAAGTTCGGACAAGTTTGAAATCAAGCCAAATCGGATCAGTAACATCAGAGTTTTGGCCCTTGATTTATCTAAAAATGCTGTATTTTGCCTCGTTAAGACGATAGGGCCTTCATTTTTCATTTGAGCTTTACCAAACTTTATCAGATTGTTATTGTCAATTAAAGCTATAAGTTGGAAAACCAGCCAGAACGGACCAGTAACAGCGCAGTTATGGCCCTATTTTTCGTTAAAAATGCTATATTTTGCCTATTTATTAGGATAGGGCTTTCGATTTTCATCTGATCTTTACCAAACTTTACCAGATTTCTTGACTGTTTTTTTTTTTTTTTAATTATTCACTTTTTTTTGTTTATTTTTTTTTATTAATATATATATATTTTTTTGAATTAATTTTTAATACATACTTTTTTTCTTTTTTTTCTTTTAGAAATTTTGTTTTTTATTTTTTTTATTTTGTTTTTGTTTGTTAACGCCGTGTTGGATTCGACGAAACTTAGCATTGGTATGATTTCTAGTTGTGACTATTGCGTTTTTTTTCGGTTCGTTGATTTTGGATGGAGTTACGACCCCTTGACATTTTTTACTTTCAATTTGTTGCCGGCGCTACTCCTCCTAAAGGCCTTTTGGATTTCGACAAAACGTGGCAGAAGGCATCGGTAAGATGTATAGTTGTGCATATCGTGCTTTGGTCAACTGATTTTTGACGGAGTTATGGCCCTTGGACATTTTTACGTTAACTTTCTTGTGGACGTTACTCCTCCTAAACGGCTGCGAAATTTGGCAGGAAGCTTAAGTATGATGTCTAGTTGTGCAAAGCGCGGTATATCAATGAAATCTTGGACAAGTTCGAAAACCAGCTAGATCTTTTAGTAACGACAGAGTTATGGCCCTTGATTTGTTGAACATGCTATATTGTATTTTCCTTTGTTAAATCAGTAGTTATTTCATTTTTTATCTGATCTTTACCATATTTGTTTAGAATGTTAATATAAATCCCCCCCCACCCGTTTTATGAAATTTCATTCACAGAAGAAAGTACCCAAAAAGTACCCATGCCAGACTAGACACAGCAGATTTATTGCCTATGATTACCAGGTGAGCGCTCTAAGGCCATCCTAGCCCTGTTGTTTTTGTAATGTTTTAAAAGAAGTACTGATGGAAATTTTATGTCGACAACCCTTGATATAAGAGCCGTTTTTGCAAGTAGAGCGTCCACAGGCCCTCTTGGGCCTCTTGTTATATATAGTTGTTCTTTGTTTCTGTGTGTGTTTGTGGTTGACTGTCGTCCTTAGATGCTACTTTTCCTGTTCGTTTTTTATATCTATATTCTATTAAAAAGAACTAACCTTACGAAGTCAAATATGTATGAATAAATGAACAAGGTCTGGAAAGTCTATAGAGCTGTCCTCAGAGAGCTCTTGTCTTGTTATTAGCTCTACTGGGGATTGTCGACTGTCCTTGTCATTTTTATTAAAAGCCGACGTGTATGGTAACGGAGTTATTGCCCTGGATCATTGAAAACAAACCAAATATAATTTTTTATCGAACGCGATAACTTAAGGAAACATTATTAGTTATTGGGTTTGTTACTGACATTCTACAGAAATATGTGGGGTCAGTAAGATTTATAGGGGCGAGGCGATAACCGAGTCCGCCTATACATCTTACTGACCCCATATATTTCTGTAGGGGGTCAGTAACAAACCCAATAACTGATTTATTGCATCGAGCACCTTTTTTAAGGTAATCGTCGATATTTAACTCATTTTAATGGAGCGTCAACGGCATTGAGACGTTCGCGCAATTTGACGTCATGACGTTGACGTCACGACCGGTACAGTTTAAAAACATTATTACAGTTACTTATTTTGTGTGTTACTAACGTCTTAAAGAACTATTTGCAAATGATTTAAACTTTGAATCGGAATTGTAATCCATATTGTTTTAGTAACCCTCTATGAAATCTACTGACCCACTATAGAATAATAGAGGGTCACCATGTGACCGCTCTAATCCAATGAAATTCCTAGGATTTTGTGCGATGTGTAATAAAATCTGATGTTCACCATGTGTATAAGGGTTGATTTAATAAGATCAAGGTTGAGTTCGACAATAAGAAACATTGACCCATTCGTTGCGGAGTTATTGCCATTGATTATATTACCAAAATACGGACGCGATAAACATAATCAGATTTTCACCAAAGATCGCGGATGAGTTCAACCATGACACAAATGTCCTTGGTTGTCTCAAAAACAGGGATTTTCAAATGTGTTTCAATGATAACTTAAACGGCTTTTCGTCATTTATTCTATAAACATCGAGTTGTGCATATCGTACCTTTACAGAGGTGGAATAAAAATTTACAGACAAAAGCAGTTTGTCACCTTCAGGCAGGCGATCTATAAACCACTGAATTATGGCGACTTCTTGAGAAAATAGTATATTTATTACCATTTATTATGATGCAAAATATGTGTACCCATCGCACTGTATGTAATCCACCATGTCGCACATGTAAATTAACCTTGCGTTGTGTGCTATATTACGCATCGATTCCTTATATACCGACTTTGTGGACGTATGTCGACTTGAAACTACTTCACCCGTGACTCATTCATAAGCATCAGTTAGTACCAGTTTAAGTATAGCGTCTGAAGCTTTAAGTCAACGGCTTTTGATTTTAACCAAACTTGGTTTGAATGTTTATTTTTGTGGGATCTCAAGATAGTTTGTTTCATGGATTATTGAAAAATAAGAGAATTACAGACTGTGTGCACATTTAATTTAGTAAACTGTTTCCGATTTCTAAATTTGAGTTGAAAGTTTTCACTAAGTTTGTATTTTCACTAACCTTAATATGAAGATTTGTTTCAGTAAGAATGCGTCGTAACATATTTTGCTTCAATTTCAAGGTCACGGTCACTTCTTGTTTTTTGTTCATTAATCATGAAATATTTGAGATATTGAGAGGAAAGTTAGTTGTCTATGTATTTGTATCATCGATATATAGTACGTTGCACAAAAACTTACAAATCCTGAAATGCGTATCATGAAATGCGTTGTTTATTTTAAGAAATAGTGGGATGATTTTGAGAATTACCAATATGAACGACTGCATTATATTCTTGTCCTTGATTATGGTAAAATGTGGAAATTCAGCTGGTGTTCGCGATAACTTTAGTAAATGCTATCCGATTTTCACCAGTTTGCTTCCATGTATCTAGATGTCAACGCATGTATAGCGGAGTTATTGCCGTTGAATATGAAGGGAATTTTAGCTCGTGAATTTGTTTAATTTAGTGAACTGATTTGAATTTTCACTAACCTTAGTATGAAGATTTGTTTCAGTAAGAATGCGTCGTAACATATTTTGCTTCAATTTCAAGGTCACGGTCACTTGGTGTTTGTTCAATAATCATGAAATATTTTAAATATTGAGACAAAAGTTAGTTGCCTATGTATTTGTATCATCAATGTACAGTGTGTTACACACAAACTTACAAATCATGAAATGCGTATCATGAAATGCGTTGTCAAGACCAGAAATATTTAGTGTACAACATTTTTACAAATAGAGACATCAATAAATAATAGATAAACAAAACACTATTTTTGAAATAAAAAATACTTGTACATCGAAACATTGATATTATGTGCTCGTAAATATTGACGTTTGATCAATTTTGTAGACATTATTTTTTAATAATTGCAATCACGCGAAATGTAATGAAAAACAAGCACTTTGTTTGGCTATTAACTGTAATTGCTCCATCGTGCATTATTCAGCAAGTGCAGTTATTTACATGAACAAATAATAAATAACCTGTTTTAACGAACTCCAGGAAGTTCAGTCGTAAGAGCGCCCAATTGCCTATAATGGATGTTCATGTAGAACATATCATTTATAAAATAACGACAAATTTGACCTAGGACGATATGTATTAGTTAACCAGGAACCAAACATGTTTATCTAAAATACGGTTACCAATAGTAATATCAGTGGAAAATAACATCCCTTTTTGTTTATTTCGCTCTTCGGGGCATAGACTTTTATTAGATACTGGGTCCATACGCCGCTGGACATGGAATAATGGCAGTAAGTATGGCATGTTCACCACCATATGCATGCCATCTTCGGGATGGTTACCATTCTGTACTATTGATTTTACGAATATTGAGTTCTGCTCAACCCGGGGCTAGGGGGCGTGAACGGTATCAAGCATATTTCACTACCGTTGATGAACAGTCTCGTTCAAACCGAGACTGCAATATTTCGTATTTATCGTGTTCGGTCGTTTCCAAAGGTCCACTATCATATTCTTTTTTAAACAGCGATAATTGTACCACATAAATTAATTGCGGGTTTTCCAAACGTGCTAACATTACCGCTTTAAGGTCACACATTTACTTGTAAAGGGTAAACTTTGCAAATTACGAAATTAATCATAAACACAATATTTATAATAAATACAATACAGAATCGTTAAATACCTTACTAGCTTTCACGACAATTAAACACAAATACGCGAAAACCAATGGTATTTTGAAGAAAAAAAACTATAAAAACACATGCAATTTTTATAATTTAGTCGCTGCAGCTTATAGTGCTTGTCTCGTTTGATTTAAACATATTTAATTGCCAAATAATATGCAAACGGGTTGGGCCACAAGTTCTAACAACATTAGTGACGGCCCTTCCCAATACAATATATTACAAAAATTTACATAGTATGTATACACATGGTTGGTTTAACAATCGACATGTACTTGAATACACCTGAGATCAGTTCCATTTGTTGTTGTCCAATAGGGTATACAGAGAAGAGATAGGAAGAAGCAAGGTCGTGACAGCAGAAAGCGAGATTATAGAAAATCAGTATGTAGTGAGTCAGAGCAGTATACCCTTTGTAAGAACTTGGTAAAATGTGCTAGTGTGTCAAGCTTCAGAGACGCTCGGTTGCGCTAATATATGTTTTGAAAATATTAAAAATTAATGTATTTTCTTCAGAGTGGATTGAAATAGAATAAGTCGTCGTAAGTGAAATCTATTACAATTAAACATAAAATGTTCTGCATCTTGTATTACGGGCAAAGTTTGGCGGAGGTGCTCCGACGCTCGGCGGAGTATATGTCAGTAGTCTCAACTTGGTGATGGCCGTAAATGATTTTTAAGATTGCTACACGCATTACGAATTCGCAAGTGTACAATGGCAAGTGGTCGCGAACCATGTAAGAAGAAACTAGGAACTGCAGGACTAACAAATATTAAGCTTTTCTTTTAAGTTTGCGTTTAAAGATGGCAAGAGATTCGGAGTATCATTTGTTTCAGGGCGTGACATGATTTCACATACTATTTTCAAAGACTTGACGATCAGAACCAAGTTATCTTTAATGTCTTAAACAAGGACTCAACTAGCATATCCGCGTGATTTATAAATACTGAATGATATTTAAACAACAACAAAAAGACACAGTTTACTATTATAAATTATTAGCGCTAGTGCAAAAACATTTATCGGAAAAAAGGGACGTTTCTATTGTATATTCGTTGACTTTATCACTGCATTTGACAGTGTACAACATTAAAAGTTGTTGCATGCATTTCATCGAAAAAATATAGATGGAAATTTTAAAACTGTTCTTGAAAATATGTATTCAAAATTGAAATCATGTGTCAAGGTCGACAACGGCTTAACATACGTTTTAAATGGTATGATCGGTACAAGACAGGGGTGTGTTGCAGGTCCGATTATATTTTCATTATTATGCCCCACTCCCCGAAGAGGGGCAGGGGGATTGCGGTGGGGGGGGGGGAGTCATATTGCTTGGCAAATGTCGGTCGGTCGGTCTGTCGGTCGGTTTGTCTGTCTGTCTGTCTGTCTGTCCGTCCGTCCGTCCGTCCGTCCGTATGTATGTCTGTCTGTCTGTCTGTCTGTCTGGCTGGCGGTCGGTCTGTCCATCCCGAAGTCTTCGCGATAACTCAAGAATGGCTGGCACTTCAAACTCGAAACTTGTCAGGAATGTTGGTGTCATGGTCTAGTTGTGCACTTCCCCTTTTGGGTAGATTCGCGAAAGAAATGTGTTGCCATGGTAATAAAACATGTAAAAAAAATGTCGGTCGGTCGGGCGGTCCATCCCAAAATATTTTTGTCTTTGCGATAACTCAAGAACGGCTGTAAGAAATGTGGTTGCCATAGTAACAAAACTTGTAAAAAGTCACTAGAAACCGCTTGTCTTCGTGATAACTGAAGAAAAGCTAGAACTACAAATGCCAAACTTGGCAAAATATTTTGTCTCAGGATGTAGTTGTGAACCTCCCCTTTTCGGTAGATTCGCATAAGAAATGTGGTTGCCATGGTAACAAAACTTGTAAAAAAAAATCACTAAATATTGCTTGTTATTTTTTAAAACCATTTCTTTTCATTGGAAACCTTGGTTTATGGGTTCAATTTTTCAAATCTTCTATGAAACTAGAAGAGATAAATCTTTAATTTTATTTAATATCGGCTTTTGGATCCTCTAACAAGTTTGTTCAAATGGTGAACCTTTGATCACATGTGGTCCCCGCCCCGGGGGTAGCCAGTAGAGCGATACAGGTCCTCTTGGGCCTCTTGTTTTTAATATACAAGTATGTTGTGTTGTTTCTATATTTAAACCTAAATAACAATATTAATTTAAAATTATGTTTTAAATTACCTCCCTTTATTGAATGAATATTAAGATTAAATTTCATTCTAATTAAAAAAATACATTTATGATTTATTTTCACTCTTTAAACACAAACTATTAAATAATTTTGACATATGGGATACATTATTTTGATGAAGAATATGCAAATTAAGCAACCCATGTGAAAGCTAAAGGTAAAATACCTACATATATATAAGGATAACTGGCAGTGATACACTATGTACCGAAGCATTGTGGTTATAGCGTCTGCCTTGCATTCGGGAGGTCGTGGGTTCGAGTCCCCTGACCGCGTCAAACCGAAGACTTTAAAAATGGAGTAGTCACTTGTAACAGATAACTGACAAATACATTTACCTGTGTATTAATTTACCTGTTCAAAGTTGTCTACGTCATCAAATAAAAAAAATTCTTACAGATATTTTAATGTGTGAATTGTAAGTATCTAGTGTTGTGTATTGATTTCGATTTAAATAAACATAAACATGTTCATCAAACAAAACATGGCCGGAGAATTTTAAGGAACACATGGGAGTTGCAGTTGTTATCAAACATTTAAATTACGTCTCGATTTATTATTCCAGTATGCGTGCACCCTGGGAGTAAGAATGTTACCATTAATTAAATAAAAGTCTTAATAGTTCATTGATGCAATATAACTAAGATTTAGAAAAGTGCAAAACAACTTTACAGATTGTTATCATTATCTAAGACATTTTTGTTTGAGACGAAGTCATTTACATTACAGTTTTTATACATAAATTATTCTACATTGCAATTGATTGTACATATCAGGTTGTTGGTTAAAACAAGTCATATCTCAATACTGAATTGCAAAGGGTTGTGCAACAAGTTCTGCGAACATTAGTTAATGTCTTTTACGATAGATTTCGCCCCTCATCGCTAGGGAGTTCGATTTTTAAGTGAGAATAGGGTAACTCTTACGGGTGGCGGCAGGTATATAGCAGTGGCTCTACCCAGGAATAAGTGGATGGTCTGCTTCCACCAGACCGTCATGCATAGACTAAAATGTGATGAAAATAACGTTAAAAATGGCATTCATTCATTCATGGTCAATTTCGGTTTGACAAATTTTGCGAACTGTTGTTTAATTGTCTTATAAATCCAGACTCATAACTATTCCTTTATATTTAGATTAAAAACAGTTCACCATCAGTTGAAAGCTATGAACATCCGTGTAGCCAGCCTGCAAATATAATAATAAAATCATAAATACAAAAGATAATAATCTTGCATAGATAATGAAATACCAATCAGACACATGTAAACTGAAAATTAAAAAAAATAGGTATGTGAGCAAGTTCGTACAAACAACATTCATTTAAAAATAGGTTTTTATAAGTGGAAACGTAGGTTGAGAGAAATAATTAGTATGTGAAAAAGAGGTCCAAACAAGTCACATAACACCATTTCCGGAAGTGGACACTGATATAAAAGTAGACATAGTTCGAGAAAATAAAAAGGACAGCGCTATATGTCCAGAATTTCGATAAATGTTATAAGTATACACCTAAGTCTTACACTAACTAGCATGGATGTAACCAGCTACCAAATAAACAGTTATTATAATAACTTAAAAGTTGTAAATGGTGTTCATGAATGTATCGGGTAATATTTTTACTGATGGCTTACCGCGCGGTCATACAGGTCTTCCAGGTCAATTTCCTTATTCAGAACAAGTGAGTATACGTCCCCGGTTGGAGATATGTTAAAGTATCCATCCAACAGTATCGCCAACTCTGATGGACTCGTAACTCGAACATCCAATGTCACATTTTCTATATTTTTCATCTCAGCCAATACAAAACCTACAATTGTTATATACAAATTATAGTTTCTTTACTGATATATATACACACACATGTATTGTCAAAAGAACCATTGTAGAGATATATTCACTTAAATAAAACATTAATGTTATAATAGCGTTAACTGATGAATGTTTACACGAGGCCTGTGTGTGAGGAATTTGAAAACTCCTGCAATTGCAATTGCACAAATCTATTGGAAGAATTTATTTAGCAATCGGTATAAAAGAAATACGTTTAAATTTATGAACAGCTACATACCTGCCGGATCTGACTCTTTAAAGTGAATATGGCTAGAAAGTTGGTCCAATCCATCTGTACAACATCCGTTTATACCGCACCGGCCAAGTGAAGGTGGCGCAGGTGTTGGCGTGATAGGCGTTGAATTCAAATAAGGAGACAAAACACTAGCCTGGAAATACTTGGACGAAGTGGTAGGTGCGATACCTCTTGTGATATAGATTTGTGTTGAGCTATTAGTAGAAAATCTGCTCGTATTGGACGATGATGAAGATATGCTACCACCATGTATGCGTGTGGTCAGTAAATTATGCGATCCACTCGACGATGTGCCTACAGCCCCAGTGGCACTTGGTGAGTAGAAAGTAGTAGTGTATACTGTATCAGTTGAATCACTTATGATTGATTCTTGCGAGGAATATGAGTCGAAAGACACAGCGTCACTAATTTGAGAAGTAATGGTAGCAGAGATAGTGTTTGCAACATCACTAGATCCAAGTGAGATTAACCCATGCACAGAAGATGCGTCTGAAACCGTCGTAGTTGTCTCACTTTGTGAATATATGTTAGTAGATAAATGTATATCATTCGACCCACTTGATTTCAGTTGTATAAAGGAAGATGTCGAAGCAACCGAATCGATACTTTGATTTGGCGAATACATGTTAGTGGTATATAATTTAGCATTTGAGACACTTGAAATGTGTACGGTGTCCCATGCAGTATTTAATTGTGTAGTACTTTGTAAAGATACTTTATTTCCTTTTGTTAATGAATCAGTGGCTATCAGAGGTGATCCAGAATCGGCAGCGGAGTAACTGCCGTTTAAATGCGTTTGAGACACTGTGTCAGATAGGAAACTTGGCTGGACCATGGATACTTGTGCGTGCAAACTTTTAGCATGTTGGTTTGCTGTCGAAACTGCAGCTGAAGAACCTGTAAATGGGACATCAGACGAAAATACACCAAATGTAGATACATTCAAATCTTGATAAAATAATACAGACAATACATTAACAGTTAAATACACGGCTGTGTTTAAATTACGAACTATTGTCAGTATTATACGACACGGATTTATGTTACAGGAAATGCGTGGTGAGTATATGTAAATATATGATTTTTTATAGTTATATGTGTATATAATTACGTGGTGCCGCTTTGATGGAAAAGCTTATATCAGCAGGATTTTGTAACGAATACTTCGGCAGTTAAAACATGTTTAAAACATTTTTACTGATAAATGTGTGACCTTTTTAAAAGTACCTATTACATGTTTTAATTTTACAATTTGCAAATTTTTTAAGCCAAAATTAAAGTTTTATTTCATACCCCAGCCAACCCCGTTTTCGCTTCTTCGAGAAAAGGTTGGATAGGGTATGAAAGTTAATACTCGGACCATGTATAATGTGTATATAACAAGCAATCTTAATCAAAATAAGCCTGTACATTTATTAAATGCTTAACTGCAATAAAAAACATCTGGAATAAAAATGATGAGGTCTGATATTAGTTTTTGGTAAATTATCGAGTCTTAAAATACATGTTTTTTCTTTTAAGAGAATATATTTGTTCATGGGTCCACTTAGAATGTATACTGTCTGCCAGTTTAAAAAGTTTGCATATAAACGAATTTACTTTTTTAAAACAAAACGCAGATCTATTTTTATTTATTTATCAAAGCATATATGAACATGTTTATGTTTATTTAAATCGAAATCAATATACAACAATAGATATTTACAATTCACATATAGCAAATTTCTGTAAAAGGCGATAATAAGATTTAATTTGATGACGTAGAAAATTTTGAACAGGTAAATTAATCCACAGGTAAATGTATTTATCAATTATCTGGCAATAGTTGTACAGCTATACAATTCAGATTTACCTCATATCCCATTGCAGTCATGCAGTGGTAAAGTAGTATCTATGTCATGCAAATAATACTCATTTTTACATACAACCTAATTAGTAGCGGATTTAAATATATGTTTCTCTCCGGGACTACCAAGAAATGTTAATATGATGTTTAAGAGTTAAATTTGTTAATTGATAATGCTACAAAATGGGTGGCCATTCACCTTAAAATGTACACAAGTGGATACTAAGTCGAAGAGGAATATTATGAAAGGAGAAATTTAAAAATCCCGAAAACAATAAATACAAACAATATTGCAGTCTCGGTTTGAATGAAACTGTTCATGCACGGTATTGAAAAAGTGCTTGCTACTGCTTACACGCTAGCCCCGTGTTGAGCAGAACTCAATATTTAATTTGTCAATAATACGAAATTTTTAGTCATCCTAAAGATGGCATGCATATGCCGGAGGACAACTTCAATGTGGTATTTTCTTACCACTCCATAACCAGTGGCATATAGTCCCAGTTTCAAACATAATGATTTGCCCTAAACGAGAAAACACTGGGCGAAATAAACAAAACGAAATTTAGTTGGGAACAAAGGTTATGAAGCCTGCGTATCATAAATAACAGTTAAACAAATAAATTAACAAAAAGCAACAGTCAACATAATTATCCTGAGGATGATTAAACAATACTCAGAACCTTTAAATGCTGGAGTAGTGGAACCAAGTACTTGACATTAAAGTAAGAAAACAAAAGTATTTGAGCATGTACCACCTATATCTTACATACATATCGGACTCAGCGATCTACATAGTAATAAAAAACTGTTCTGTAGCATTTAACGCAGCAAGACAAAATGATGTATAGGGTCCTATAGAAACCACAGCGTCCGAACGTAGGTGGCATCGTAGGTCCGCACTGTACTGCAAACAAGGACTTGAAACTACAATGAAAGAGACAAAAAACAACAGAAAGGGTGGTGAAGACAGGGTTACCGACAGATATACATACAAAATATTAAACATCTCAGGATGTATCCAGAATCGTACTGAACAACCATAGTTGTTGCAGCTAAAGAGAAAACCAATCTAGGGTACGACCAGAAAACCCGAGGGACGAAAGCTCATGCACCCACCTCCCTTAGTTGGGGTTTCAGTAGGTACAATCATAGAGTCCCAAGAGGTAGTCCAGTCATCGCACAAGTGAAAAGTGAAGCGTAATGACTGACTGTAGATTGGTCAATCACTAAACATGCAGTGCGCTGTAAAACCAAAGGGTTATATCCTTTTCTGACAAACGTCCTGATTACATTTGTAAAACGGTCCGGAAACCCATTAGACCCCTTTAACTTTCGAAGTTTATAGACCACATCTCCATTAAATGAGGGTTGTGATATGCCTAGTCGCAGAAGTGTTTTAAGGTTGGTGTTGTACTTTTCCAGCAGGCCCTCGTTGCGGCGGTAGAATTTATAGAAAGATCTACGTAGTTTGTGATAACGAAAACACACATTTAAAGAATAATAATATCAAAACGAAAATGCATCGACACACAATTTTCAAAACCCGACCCCCCCGATTTTTTTCATCTATTAATGCTATAGGTTTAGTAGAATAAGACATGTTTTAGAACAGGACAATATTTAAAAAAAAGAGTTCAGTCAAAACATAAGTATCTGTAACTTGGAATATTATCACAAACGAATTAATGTGGATAAAAAAAGAAAGGACACTTAGAAGTAATTTTAAGAAAAATGTTACCTACCGCAGTTTATCATTAAACTGTTAACTATTATCACACATATAATCTTCATCATGTTAATATATGGTTTCAAATTAATGTTTCGCGGTCCATTTTTAATATACATATTACGTTATCCGCAACGCTATACATTTTACAAACTAAACAAACTAAGGGGCATTTTATTTTGAATGATTTTCTGATAATCCTAAATAACTGGTAGAGTAGTCAATTGCAGGAATATGTATTAAATGCATTACTTTGCCTTTTATGTAATTTATCCAATGCTATCAGAAAACTGATGCTCCTGTTGATATGATTCTTTAAAGAATGCCCATTTGAATTGCGAGTAGGTTTATAATGCTAGTTCAATGGCATTAATCTTGTGCCAACATTCAATTGAGTTTGATTCTTCATATTTGCAGGACCAACATTGAAGATAACTTATATAAAGCAAGCTGATAATCGTTCGTAGTCCACCTACAAACATTTGGCAGGGCCTGTTTTATAGGTATGAGTGTGTGTTTGTCACCAATGTGCAATATGATATACGCTTAATTAAAAGTACATGTCAGAAAAGAATTTTGAATTATAAAGGACATGGTGTCATTTAAACGCTAATAGTCGAGGACCAATAAAGTTCGGTCAATAGAGATTATGTAATGGAAATTAGCCCGTCGTCTGTATCAGTTAATGTTTTGTTTGTAACTACTCTAGCACCTTCATTTTCATCCGAACTTTTTCAAACTCGGCCAGATTGTAGGTTGATTCTTTTGAAAACCATTTACGTCTGATAAGTAACACCAGATTTACGGCCCCTTGCTTTTTAAAAATGCAAGGTCATCATACAGAGCAACATAATATGTGTATTCAAAGGGAAACCAACTCATACTTGATTCAAGTTGATATCCAGTATGGGCCATTTCCCTTAATTATGAAAACAAACTTGTTCCACATGGTTCTAGTTTGTTTAACTGGTATCATGAACATATTTAGTTAAATTATTACATGACTTATTCTCGTGACCTTCATCATGCGACCACGACTTTTGTATCACCAACTCTTCTTTAATACATAACGTTTATCCCATTATCCCAATTTAAGAGATAGGGACCAACCTAAGGCATGTACATCCAAGACAACACAACAAAGGCAGGACCTGGATCCTAGATAGTACGACCCCTATTTTAAATCACAACACATAATCAAGCGATGATTCATCCAAATAGACAGAGAAGTTCACGAGTCATGGACTGGCTACAACAATTGCATGAGTTTGGTAACGAACTGTTAGGCAATGTATAATCACAGATTATGGTCTGCTTTTATTTTGCAACGCACTGCATGTCTAGTAGTTTACCCATGAACAGCTTGTCACTATGAGTACATTTCTTGGTGAACGTCTGTGTGTATTCATGTGTCATATACTTGCTAACAAATGTAAACATTTTGCATTTACTTGTATAATACGTTCTAGGTCTCACATCTCATATCAGCCCTATGGGACTTTTTACACTTTTCTTAGTAAATATCTTAGGTTTTTAAACGTCTAAAATAGATTTTTTAGGGGTTGTCCTTTGTCGTTTTAGTAAAGGTCTGAAAAGGCTCTGAATGTATAACAATAGGAGAAACAAATTGTTGATAATTAGGGCCTGATCTCTTTTAAAAAAGATTAAGAGTATTAAAGGGTTCGAAAGCGTAGATAAAAAGAAGAAAAAACGAATAAGGGGCTGGCTTATTAGTAAGTCTTAAAATGCTTTAAACTCATAAAATAATAGAACAAAACTTTTTTAGGGGCGACACTTTTTATTTAATTTTATAAGTAAAAGTCTTTGAGAATGAAACGCATACAAATAGAAGACGACCCTTCTTTGAAAAAGCCAAACTCTCGGGCTGATATCAAGGTCTCGTGCTGATATAGGGTGTGATATTAAAATGCCCATTCATTATTCTCTATATATTACCATCTCTGTGTTTTACTTATATCGCCTATGAATGCTATTCAGTTTGTTTGAGGATAGTCTGGTAGGGATCCTTAACTTACACAGACCGTAATAGCGGAATGACAATATGGTAAGAGTAAGATTTGGTCAGATGTTGGTGCACCATATACTGGGTTTAAACCCTAGAAGGCCTGTTTTCCACTGACCGTTCGAAGGCCGTACCCCTTTAGTCAACACTGTCTTTATGTGTGTGATATCTCACACTTCACTCCCAAATGTATACAATGTATAAATTGACCTGTATTTCTTTGGACGGATGCATTCTTGGAATGCCAGACTTCCTGTTCGACATTTACGTTTACCTTTGACACATGACCTTGACCTTGAAAATGCGATTATCAATTTGATACAAAAAACACAGTCTAGTGATACACACATAACTATGCCAACATAATCTTAAGTGAAACCCCTATAGCATTTAGTCAATAATTGCATTAACAAATGAAATTAAATTATTTTTAGTTGTCCAGGGCAATTAACGTATGAGTCGATTCTGCTCAAATAATGTGGTTAGAGTGAGATTCTTGAACCCCTGAACCTGGTTAAACCCCCAGTGGCCTTTTTGCTACTGACCGTTGCAGGGCGGTACACCTTCTTCTATCTGTTTTATGTGAGTGTTGTCTTATAATTTGCTTCTATTTGTCCTTGTATGTTTGTTTTGATTGCGTGATTTTGATTGATTGTGTTCTGTGGATGCTACATTTTATGTTTGTTTTGATTGCGTGTTTTTGATTGATTGTGTTCTGTAGATGCTACATTTTATGTTCGACATGTATACCTACTTTGATTATTGCTTAAAGAACATTAGACAATAACTACATAAAGAAGCATTGGTTTTGCTCATTATCAAACACATGTAATAATTTATTTAAACAAAGTTTACTAATGCTATTGAGTTCTCATGCAAAGATTTTTCTATGTTTTAATATCAATGGCCATGACTTTGAAATGCATACATTTATTTTTTCACTGTCGAACTCGTCAACGACCTTATAACAAACCTATAAAACACATTTGACAATTTTTGGAAATTGTATATCCTTACATTAAACATAGTGTAAATATTTAACACTAATGTGTAGTGCAAGTAACCAACTTCACCTTGGCGAACCAATTGCACATTGCGCATTGTACTGACGCAGTTGTTTAGCGCGACGTCTATTACTTGTCTACTGACCTAAATGTTCAGGATTCTAGCCCAAAATAAGCAAAATTGTTTATAAACCATAAACGTTAAACATATTATAGATATAATATGAAACTACTATGGAATAAATCGGATTGGCTCCTATCATTTTGCATGTGAGTACTCTGTTGCCTTCAATTTATTCACCTAAAATCAACAAATAGTAAATATTTTAATTGCTCAGCTTAAGTTGTGTTTATCTCAGGTGACAAGTTTTGTTACAAAAAACATAAGAGACTTTTTACTTTAAATAGTAAACGCAAATAAAGAGATACGCAAAAATAGTTTAATAAATAACCCAGCTGTCATGTCAAATTCAATATGCGTGTAATTATACACTCAGACAGTGCATACAAATAGTGTCGTGGATGAAGGAGGTATGTGTCAGAGTGTGTCGTATTGGGATGTAATAATTGAATGTTGTTTAACGGCTCATCAACACAGTATATGTTATTTAGAGCCGCACCAGAGAGAGGGGAAGGATACATAAGAATCCGGGAACCGTGCCCTACTCTTATTATCGAATAGATTTCCTATGGTTATTTAACGTGCTCGGAGGATAGACATCCGACGGACGGGCCTAAGGGAAAGTGGTCGACGAAACACGAATAATCTGCACACATATGTTAAACACACGTTTGGAACAATCTTCATCGTTATATAATGCATTACCATCGTTACGGCATTTAATAAGTTTCAGAATTTCCAACACATAGCGAAAACTGTTTGCTTATTGGCGACGACTATCCGATGTTTGCATATTTATCATATATGGATATATTTAAGTTATTATATAGTATTTAAAGTAAGTGGTGGTTATCGTTTCAGTAATCACGAGGAATACGAATATATAAAGCAAACGTTTTGTAAAAGAAAATATCAGTCACAGTAAAAACACTTGGATGAAAATATATGTTGACAGTGTGATAAGGACAAAATCAGAATGGAGAGGAACACATTTATTATGGTAACCGTTTTTAGTTTTATTTCGATCTTGATGTTCTGTGTTTTCTATATACCTATTTTATTCATATAAAAATTGTATACATCGGTCAATAGCTATTCACTTGTTTGGTGTTTAACGTCATTTTCAGCACATTTAAGGCTATGTATGACGGTCGATAGCAATTATTTTATGTTTATTTTATAAACAAAGAAGCATAGGTATGATTCGCATGTTTCGTTAATGATTATTCGCATGTTTCGTTATATGTAATGTAAAATATATTTACACAAACTCCACTAAATCAAACTATTTCTATGCACGTTAATGTATGTCTTAATCTTTTATTTTCTATCAATATCAATGAAATACATTGCATAAATACCTCAAATATGCGCCTAAAAACATAAGTCTGCAGATTAAGATTTCTTTAAATTTTCCATTTAAAACATGTAAAACAGTTACTGTTCTTTGCTGTTCTTTGCGCTATATAAAATTTTAAATTTTAATTTTTAAAAAATCTTAAGATTTTGTGTTGTCTTAACCTAGGATAATAATTAAACATGGTATGCATACAAGCACTAATGTAAATACTTAAAATTTCACCATAGACCACTTAATGCAAATATAAATGTCCTTTGCTCTGTCGCAGTTTAATATACATTATAAATATAGCATATCCATAATTAGAGCTCTGTAAATACTATTACTATATTATGTATTCTACTTCGTATTGAGAGGCCGCGATCGTCCAGTGGATAGCACAATTAAAGTCCGCTGATCACTGGGTTACTGGGTCATATAATATGCTTACCCGCTGATCTGTCGGATGAGGGCGTAAACCGGGCTGTCCCATTTTGTTTGTTTGTTTGTTTGTTTTGTTTGTATGGTGTTTTACGTCGTTTTCAACACATATAAGGTTATATATGACGGTCGACTTTTTGTGGTGTGGGCAGACAACTCATTTTTCCTGAGTAGAACCAGTACTGTACACCTCCCGCCATCTGTAAGAATCGACACTTCCTCACTTACAGGTCGACCTCCTAGTTTGTTGTGTTTGTTGCTTCCAAGGGATCCACTTTTCAGTAGTTATTCAGTAGTTATTGGCATTCACACAAGCGTTTGTTTAGTGCTATGTGGCGGCCGTAAGAAGTCGCCATTCGTACAAATAAGTATTGTTATTACTTACTGGTCCTTTGGGATCATCAAGCCCAAACGTTGTGGTTTTAAAGTAGAATATCACTTAAGCCGGTGCTAGGAGGCGTGAGAGGTGTTGCACTTCACATTACCTCTCATGAACAGACGCGATAAAACCGAGTCTGCTATTTTTATCTCTTGTTTGTGTTTGCTGCTTCCAAGGGATCCACTTTTCAGTATTTATTGACATTCACACTAGCGTTTGTTTAGTGCTGTTAGGCGGCCGTAAAAGGTCGCACCGACTACGAATCAGTAGTATTACTACTTACTTGTCCTTTGGAATCATCAATAAATACTGATAAAGGTGATCCTTTAGGAGCAACAAACAATATTAAGAGAATAAAGCAGCAGACTCGGTTTTATTGAGTCTGTTCATGAGAAGTAATGAAAGAAGGAACACCTCTCACGCCTCCTAGCACCAAGCGGTATTCTACGCCCAATCTGTGAGGCTTTAAAGTAGAATATTGCTTTAGCCGGTGCTAGGAGGCGTGAAAGGTGTTGCACTTCACATTACCTCTCATGAACAGACTCAATCAAACCGAGTCTGCTACTTTTATCTCTTGTTTGTGTTTCCTTCTTCCAAGGGATCCACATTTCAGAATTTATTGACATTCACACTAGCGTTTGTTTAGTGCTGTGTGGCGGTCGTAAAAAGTCGCCCCGCGTACAAATCAGTAGTGTTATTACTTACTGGTCCTTTGGGATCATCAAGCCCACATTTTTTGGTTTTAAGTAGAATATCACTTAAGCCGGTGCTAGGAGGCGTGAGAGGTGTTGCACTTCACATTACCTATGTGACTCGATAAAACCGAGTCTGCTACTTCTATCTCTTGTTTGTGTTTGTTGGTTCCAAGGGATCCACGTTTCAGTCGTTATTGACATTCACACTAGCTTTTGTTTAGTGCTGTGTGGCGGCCGTAAAAGGCCGCCCCGACTACAAACCAGTAGTGTTATTACTTACTGGTCCTTTGGTATCATCAAGCCCAATATTTTTAGTTTTAAAGTAGAATATAACTTAAGCCGGTGCTAGGAGGCGTGAGGGGTGTTGCACTTCACATTACCTCTCATGAACAGACTCGATAAAACCGAGTCTGCTACTTCTATCTCTTGTTCGTGTTTGTTGCTTCCAAGGGATCAACGTTTCAGTCGTTATTGACAATCACACTAGCGTTTGTTTAGTGCTGTGTGGCGGCCGTGAAAAGTCGCCCGACTACAAATCAGTAGTGTTATTGCTTACTTGTCCTTTGGGATCATCAAGCCCAATATTTGTGGCTTTAAAGTAGAATATTGCTTTAGCCGGTGCTAGGAGGCGTGAGAGGTGTTGTACTTCACATTACCTCTCATGAACAGACTCAATCAAACCGAGTCTGCTACTTTTATCTCTTGTTTGTGTTTCTTTCTTCCAAGGGATCCACATTTCAGTATTTATTGACATTCACACTAGCGTTTGTTAAGTACTGTGTGCCGGCCTTAAAAAGTCGCACCGCGTACATATCAGTAGTGTTATTACTTACGGGTCCTTTGGAATCATCAAGCCCAATATTTTTAGTTTTAAAGTAGAATATCACTTAAGCCGGTGCTAGGAGGCGTGAGAGGTGTTTCACTTCACATTACCTCTCATGAACAGACTCGATAAAACCGAGTCTGCTACTTCTATCTCTTGTTCGTGTTTGTTGCTTCCAAGGGATCAACGTTTCAGTCGTTATTGACATTCACCCTAGCGTGTGTTTAGTGCTGTGTGGCGGCCGTAAAAAGTCGCCCGACTACAAATCAGTAGTGTTATTACTTACTGGTCCTTTGGGATCATCAAACCCAATCTTTGTGGTTTTAAAGTAGAATATCGCTTAAGTCGGTACTAGGAGGCATGATAGGTGTTTCACTTCACATTACCTCTCATGAACAGACTCAATAAAACCGAGTCTATTTTTTATCTCTTGTTTGTGTTTGTTGCTTCCAAGGGTTCCACTTTTCAGTATTTATTGACATTCACACTAGCGTTTGTTAAGTGCTGTGTGGCGACCGTAAAAAGTCGCCCCGACTACAAATCAGTAGTGTTATTACTTACTGGTCCTTTGGGATCATCAAACCCAATCTTTGTGGTTTTAAAGTAGAATATCGCTTAAGCCGGTGCTAGGATGCATGAGAGGTGTTTAACTTCACATTACCTCTCATGAACAGACTCAATATAACGAGTCTGCTCTCTTATCTCTTGTTTGTGTTTGTTGCTTCCAAGGGATCCACTTTTCAGTATTTATTGACATTCACTCTAGCGTTTGTTAAGTGCTGTGTGGCGGCCGTAAAAAGTCGCCCCGACTACAAATCAGTAGTGTTATTACTTACTGGTCCTCTGGGATCATCAAGCCCAATCTTTGTGGCTTTAAAGTAGAATCTCGCTGAAGCCGGTGCTAGGAGTTGTGAGAGATGTTGCACTTCACATTACCTCTCATTAACAGACTCGATATAATCGAGTCTGCTACTTGTATATCTTGTTTGTTTTTGTTGCTTCCAAGGGATCCACTTTTTAGTATTGATTGACATTCACACTAGCGTTTGTTTGGTGCTGTGTGGCGGCCGTAAAAAGTCGCACCAACTACAAACCAGTAGTGTTATTACTTACTTGTCCTTTGGGATCATCAAGCCCAATATTTGTGACTTTAAAGTAGAATATCGCTTAAACCGGTGCTAGGAGGCATGAGAGGTGTTTCACTTCACATTACCTCTCATGAACAGACTCAATAAAACCGAGTCTGCTCTTTATCTCTTGTTTGTGTTTGTTGCTCCCAAGGGATCCACTTTTCAGTATTTATTGTCATTCACACTAGCGTTTGTTAAGTGCTGTGTGGCGGCCGTAAAAAGGCGCCTCGGCTACAAATCAGTAGTGTTATTACTTACTGGTCCTTTGTAATCATCGAGCCCAATATTTGTGGCTTTAAAGTAGAATATCGCTGAAGCCGGTGCTAGGAGGCGTGAGAGGTTTTGCACTTCACATTACCTCTCATGAACAGACTCAATAAAACCGAGTCTGCTACCTTTATCACTTGTTTATGTTTGTTGCTTCCAAGGGATCCACTTTTAAGTAATTATTGACAATCACTATAAATAAGTCAAAACATGGCAAGAAAAGTATATTTATTAATGTAACTGCCTACATATAGTCATCAAATGATTTGTTTTTCGCTACGGTCTGTGTACAACACCGAACAACCTTTAATATATCAATTTCCATAATCCAGTATTTTAATGTTATTGGAAGCTGAGGTGACAATGCGCTTGCACATCAAGCTGAACGGAAAAGACAGCCTTCATTTGCATATATATGTATTACACTAGTGTATTATGATAACGTTTATAACACTCGCACACTGCAAGTTTATATGTGATAACAAGAAAAGTCATAGTATACAATATAAACTATGACGACGAGCGGCAATAAGAATGAAAATTGTAGAATATATTTGTTTTAATTCATTGCATTGGAATTACAGCATCATGTGTGGTTTGTTTGTTTAAAATTAATAGCGAGTTCTATTTGGTTAGCAACGGCAGAGAACAAAATGGAAAAACGAAATACAGAATGTTTTTATTTGAAACTAAACGTCCAATTTAAGTGCTTTTCTATAACCAAGAAAGCGCTATATGAGCTATTTTTTTATTAAGCAAAGACTGGAGGAGCTGGCCAAAAAGAACCTTCGTTAAAACCGACAATTCGGTATAGCTGAGTTCCGGCTATACATATGTATTCCGGTTAATATGTATTCTTTTGACTATAAATAATGTTTCAATGCACAATTATATAAAAACACACTCTGAATATGAATGAATTATTACAATATACATACAGCAATAATATGAGAAATGACTATCAAATGTACATATTATTCTGGAATGAGTCTTGTTCTTTGATTTAGGTCAGTATAAACTGAAAACAAGTAATCCTAATGACTCCAGTTTCCAGCATTTCCATGAATAATTTCGACAATACATCCAGGTACATTGCATATTAGGCTATTATAACTGTGTATTTTTTTTTAACTAAATAAGAATTTAAAACGCAGTTTATAATTAGAAGATTAGTTTAGAAATACATATTTTACAACCGAAACTATTTTTTGATAAGACTTTTCACATGCAAACCTCTGGCAAACAAGTTTAATAATACTTTTTTCAGTTACAGTAAACGTTACATTGTGTAATGAAAACAAACGCATCAGTGTTTTAATTCAGATTTATCGAATAAATAACAACCATTATTTGTATTTGTGCGCATGCATATATTCTACATGTGTGCGTATCTTCTATATATACTGAACCAAACAGCTAACGCACCAGTAGACACTACCTTTAATGTATGAACTTATTATATGCCGACATGGAGACAGATGATATGATATTTTTTTTAATTTACAGTCGTTATTGACAAGATATTTGTCTCGTTCAAAATGCAATTTGTTTTGATTTATTGATTGTTATTATTGAGATATTAAAGGTATTGTCTACTGGTGCGTTAGCTGTTTGGTTCTGCATATATTATTTAAATCTGCTTCTTACCTACTTCCCGCGACCAAGATGCAGAATTATGCTTTAAATATATGTTTGCATGAAATGAAATATGGATATTTTTTAATTACCTCGATAATACTTACCCGTATACGAAGTATACCATGTGAATGTTAATCGAGTATAACATGTGAATGTTAATCGAAGTATCCCATGTGAATGTTAATCGAAGTATACCATGTGAATGTTAATCGAAGTATACCATGTGAATGTTAATCGAAGTATCCCATGTGAATGTTAATCGAAGTATCCCATGTGAATGTTAATCGAAGTATACCTTGTGAATGTTAATCGATGTATACCATGTGAATGATAATCAAAGTATCCCATGTGAATGTTAATCGAAATATCCCATGTGAATGTTAATCGAAGTATACCATGTGAATGTTAATCGAAGTATCCCATGTGAATGTTAATCGAAGTATCCCATGAGAATGTTAATCGAAGTATACCATGTGAATGTTAATCTGAGTTTTGATGCCATGAAAGTCGGTATTCTTTTCTGCAAACTTATTCTAACAGATATAAACATGTTTGTTTGTGTATCATACAGATTTTCACAACTTCCTTACTGTTGTCTCCTGGATAATCATGTGTATTTCTATTTCGAATGTTAATTAAAGTGCACTTTTACATTTAAGCGTTGATCGATTATAATAATCAGATGCCTTACAAACCGATGATGGGTTACAATCGAGTAATCGGTACATCACTTGGGTTAACATTATATACTTCGAAAAGTTCTTTTGCAAAAGCATTTGTGGAGATGTTTGTGGTGGTAATGCTAATGAAATATGATGTCGAAATCATTTTAGTTGGCATATTTTTGAATTAGGAACATCGAAAGCTGCACTAATTCAAAGTACTAAAATACTTAACAAAATTCCAGCGTGTTCTTAGAACATCATTGTACGATGTGCGGACAAAAAGCACTGTCACATACGATATCAACCAATCTTTTCCAGGTCATGGAGATAATTACAAACTAGACATTGGTATGGGTGTATTAGAATTATTGTTTCGTACACAATTAAGTTAAATAAAAAACATAATGACTTTTCTCTTTTTGTCTGTTGTCAATGTTAATAGGCAATTCCTTAGTTCAGTGTGTATGTTGCGATAACAATTGCATCCGATTACGTACGTTCATGCATCTTCGCAATATCTTGATAGATTCAGAAGTGAGGCTGAATTCAGGAACTTTTATTTCAATTTTCATCCCAGAACACGTGCATGTGAATCTCTGTCGATTTTTGTAATTAAAAAGGAAGATGAGTGCAATATCCTCAATTATACAGTTTGATATTTTAAGGAGGTTATTTTGGAAAGGATGTAGTACTGAGATTTGTATTAAATTGATACTTAAAGCTTCTTAAAAATATTATTTAGATACAAAATTTAAAAAGCAAACATATATGGACCGTACCCCAACCTTTTTTTTACCAAAAAAATAATTAAAGATAAAAAAAAAGCTCAAATGCTTAACTTTTTTAAAACCTTGTAAATGACAAGGTCCTATGAAAGGTCCTACGACATTTCTTTCAAAACAAGTAAAAATATGTATAGGTCATCAGGCTTCTAATGATTTTTTATTACTATTTCTATCAATTAGGTACACGTTTGGAGTTACATGTATTTTGACATTTTCAGTGTAAAATACTGTACACACCATTTTGCTGGCATACATGGCATAGAGATCGAATAAAAAATTAGCTCAGTATTAACTTTAATATATCTATTCCCCAACTGAAAAGCAAAAATCTTATGTTTAAAGCAAAAGGATAAAATTTACTCAGAGCTGCCCTTACCCTATATTTTGCTGACGACACAAATGATCACAAATGACGCAAAAAAATAAAAATAAAATAAAATAAAAATGCTTAACATTTGATCTGTTGCCATCTTAAATCCGCATAGTCATATCTATTAGAACGTAAAAAGCGAAACAATTCTGTTGTCAAATAAATCTATGATTTAAAAAATCAAATTCTTAGACTGAAAATATTCAAAACTTGCCAAGCCAACATCCTTAAGGTTATTACTCAAGCTGAGAAATCCCCGTTTAGGCTGTGCCTTTTTCATATGACCACATGTAATAAGATTGTAGGAACGAGTCCTGACAAAACCTGGATTGTCCGCTGCCAACAACGTCCCGCCAATGTTCGTCTCAGTCCCAGTCTCTCCAGCGCTCGCACACACGATTCGGCCTTTACACACCTTGTACTCACTTCACCAAGGATCCGCGCGTCACACACTTCATACTGACTACACAATATATTACAGTAATATAACAAACAGTTTATACACACTCTTTATATACCAGTCTCCTCGTGCTTTTGCATTAACTGTATCAGGTCTCCTGTTTTTCCATACCACTAAATGCAAACAAAAATCTATTCGGCAACTTCTTTCAAACAATCCAACGCCTACATTTCTTAAAATTTAGAAGCTATGTCGCTGTATGTTGTTAAGATATATCGCTAAACAGGTAATCTTAATGTTTCAGGTTGGCTGAGCACTGGTTTTATTAGTCTCTTGGATTGCAGCAGAAACCACAACACGCAATTATGAAAGTTCATCAGCAGTCGACACCATTTGTCCCATATCATTACAGACACATTCCGGACCGCCAAAGTAAGTTTAAATTACCAAATTTAATTAGCATTTTACTTGAACAAGTTGTGGTGGCCTTTATTAAGTTGTTCAACAATATTAGACTTCACGAATGTTTGAAGGGCGAAGCGTTCTAAAGTAGAACAGGCTCTACTTAATAATTATTGTTATTCAAACACAAAATGGTGAGTAATGATATAATTAAGAGTTATCTGCTTGAATAAGTTTTGGAATGAAAATAGCCATGGCGGTTAAGCTATAGAATAATTCAAATATTGATAATAGTAAAACAAGATATTATTTTACTACATGCACCGGTCGCAAAAAAATGTTATGCTAGCAAATGCCAAAAATGGTCTCAACCGAAGTATATTTTGAGGCTCTGTTGGTGTGTAAAAACACCTAATTCCTCTTTCGGTTTGAATAACAGGTTTAACATCGAGCGATTTAAAGTAGATCGAAATCGAACAGGAAATGTAGCATCAAGGACTACAGTCAACCACAAACACTCACAGAAACAAGCAACACATACAAAGAAATATAAAAATATCGGACAGGGAAAGCAGCATACAAGGACGACAGTCAACCACAAAACAACAAGAACAAACACCCAAACAGACAAACGAGAAGGCAAAAGTAATAAAAAATGCAAACGACATCACAAACACAAAAGGGTTGACAATAGGGCTACAACCTTGGAACGGTCAGTGGCAACAAAGGCCACTGGGGAGGTTTGAACAGGTTCTAGGGTGCACATAACCTCACACTTACCCTACTTTCATCCCATTAAAACAGGACAGTGTAAATAAAGAAATCCCCGCCATGATCTAATCTCTAACCAACAAGGCAGCATCAATAGGCAATATAAGTAAAACAGAAATATGCTCGTGTAAATATAATACAAAAAAACAATAGCCTAGAAAGCCACAATGAAGGTACTCAGTGACTTGGCAGAAGCCAGAGCAACAAGAGAATAAACCATTAAGGGCACGACAAGAAAGATCATAGACAAACATCAAACGCAACCGTCCCAATGGGCTTTAGGTAGGCGTAATCATAGGGTCCACAGCCTGTCCGGTCATCGTACAATTAAAGAGGAAAGCATAGTGGCGAACGGTAAAAGGGTCCACCACCAAGCATGCAGTACGTTGCAAAATGATAGGGTCATAACCTCGTTTGATAAACTTTTTAACAAGTTTAACAAAGATAGAATGAAAGTGATCATGACCAAGAATCTTATGAAGTTTATAAATCACATCACCATAGAAGTCAGATTGTGATAGTCCTTGTCGCAGAAGAGTCCTTAAATTACTTTTATATTTGGAAAGCAGATCAGGGTTACGATAATAACATTTTGCAAAGGTTTTACGAGAAGTTTATGGTAACGGTAACCTGATTGAGTAGCTTTTTAGTTATACAAAGATTACGAATATTAATGTCCTCAACTCGAGTACAAGCTCTTGAAAAACGAATAAGTTGAGACACATACACCCCATAAGAAGTTGCTCGGGGAACATCCCCATCCAAGTGGGGGTAATTAACAATGTCAAAATTAAAATCATCTCTCTTGTCATAGATTTTGCTAATAATTTCACCATTTTCAATCGAGAGATCTAAATCAAGAAAAGAAGCGTTATTATCAGATATATTAGCTTTATTAAGCTGAAGTTCTTTAGGATAAATATTATCAACCATAGTTGGAAAGAAAGGGTTGTCAATGTTCAGTATGTCATCCAGATACCGAGAGGTGTCATTAAAAGCTTCAATAACATCTGCCTGGGTATCTGTTGAAAGACTCAACATGAAATCCCTTTCATAGAAAAATAAAAACAAATCTGTGACAAGTGGTGCACAGTTCGTACCCATAGGGATACCAACAATTTGTCTATAAACGGTGGTACCATACCTGACGAAAATATTATCTAATAGGAAGATGAGTGCTTCACAAACTTCATAGCAAGTCCACATAGTATAATTGTCTAAACTGCCGTTAGTAAAAACGCTTTAATATTATTACATGCCAAAAATGTAGTATTTTCTCTAGCGAATGTTTTTTGAATAAGAGAAATTAGCTTGTCTTTAATAAGATGATGTGGTAAGGCTGTATATAGTGTAGAGAAGTCATAAGTACGTATATACTTATTGATGAAACTTGACCTTTATTGAAAATTTTATCAAGAACATCTCCTGAACTTTTTATAGACCAAAATAAATTAATCCCAGAGTTTTCATAAGTTTTATCAAAATAGCTTAACGTGATCTTTAACGGCAGTAAGACAAGAAGTTAAAAGTTTGAAGATGTTTGTTGTGGTGCAGGCACTAGAATTAGAAATAAAGCGAGCCTTATACGGATTTTTATGTAATTTAGGATGATAAATAAAAGGCAAGATATGACAGCACAAAAGTAAAAGGCCTGGCAATAGGGCTACCGCCATGGAACGGTCAGTGTCAAAAAGGCTGCTGGGGGGTTAAATATAGTATTTTATATACAAAGAAACAATTTTGACATCATTTAAATGCGTAGAGTATACATACTTGGCACTAAACCGTACTTATAAAATATATGTACATATCTGTCATAACTACTGAAACAAAATCAATAACAATTTAAAATTAATCAATTACTTTTTTAAATTCAAACTTAACAACTATTATGTTCAGCTTATACATATGGATTACAGCTGTTTTACTTTCATATAAAATACATATGTGAGATACATGCTTACTTCGAAGTGTGTCGAACAGGACAGGTAGCGTTCACAGAACGCAGTCAGCCAAAAGCACATACATAAAACAAACAACAATAACAAGAAAGTACTGAATAAATTATGAGAAACCACAAATATTAATGGGTTGACAATAGTGGGTACAGCCTCGGTATGGTCATCGGCAAAGACAAAACAGCTGTTGGTTTAAACCAGGTTCTAGGGTCACCAAACCTTACTCTTGCCCTAGAGTCATCCCAATACAGCGAGACAGCGTAAATAAAGAAATCCCCAATATATCCTCTAACAATCAAGACATCATTAATAGATAATATAAGTATAACACAAGGATGATCATGTATCTATGAATATATAGACTTAAACATTACTTTAAACCTACGATAGTACCTCAATACTACACATTGTGTGATAGATACCTTTCAGTTATACATGCGCGTTTGCAAAACAATTGCAGCAATTTAAACGCTGATCGCTATCTTAATCATTTGAGGGATAATCCCAACTGTATATGTGGGGATGGTGTTGAAGATGTTGAGCATTATTTGTGTAGATGTGTAATTTTTAGAAATGAAAGACGGCAATTGTTTTTTGACACTCGTATATTACATCCCTAAAGTCCTCGCAAACTTTTATACGGCATCGACCAACTACCGGACGAGGAAAATCATATTTTATTTACTCAAGTTCAAAACTATATTAAAAAAACTAAACGATTCCAAAATCCTTAACTTGTGAGAGGTGATAGGTGTAGCATCTTATAATTACCTCTCATGAACAAATTCAATAAAAGCGAGTCTGCTACTTTTCTCTCTTGTTTGTGTTTGTTGCTTCCAAGGATGACCTTTTCAGTATTTACTGACATTCACACTAGCATTTGTTTAGTGCTGTGTGGCGACCGTAAAAAGTCGGCCCGACTACAAATCAGTAGTGTTATTATTTACTGGTCCTTTGGGATCATCAAACCCATTCTGTGTTGCTATAAGGTAGAATATCGCTTAAGCCGGTGCTAGGAGGCGTGAGAGGTGTAGCATCTTATAATTACCTCTCATGAACAGATTCAATAACACCGAGTATGCAACTTTTCTCTCTTGTATGTGTTTGTTGCTTCCAAGGGATCACCTTTTCAGTATTTATTGTATTGAAATACCATTGTATTTTGTCTAGTTCAACTTTCGCTATGTTTCTCTCAGCCTGAACGGGGATATCGGGTGTTGTTTCGGTGGAGATTGCGTGGGGGTAGAATGACAAGGCAGAGTTTAAATTTTTGATTTTTTTTTCTTTCTTCGTTTTTCTTATCAAGTTCATATTTAAATGTATTGTTACAATTTCAAACCGATAATCCAGTACACTTTTTCAGCCACACTGGAGAGAACTGTAACTAATGTTGTAATAACTTGTAGTTTAATCTATTTGCATATGTTGCTATGAATATTGTGATGTTGAATTTATGTGTTGTAACATATCTGCAATAAAATATTATTAAACTAAATGTATGAATATAACAAGTACTCATTAACCTGGCAGAAACCAGAGCAACGCGATAATAAATCGTTAATGGCACGACAAATCAATATTGAAGACAAGCATTAAACGTTACCGTCACTTTAAGGAGTTAGGTAGACGTCAACATAGGGTCTACAATATGTCAGGTCATCGCACAATCAAAGAGGAAAGCACAGTCGAAAATGTATGTGGGTATATTACTAAACATGCACTGCGTTTCAAAATGATAGGGTCATAGCCTTTTTGAATTTATTTTCTAAAAGCAAATAGTTTGTATGGTGTTTTACGTAGTACGAAAGGAGAAATTTGGAAATCGTCGAACACGTTAAATACAAAAAATATCGCAGTCTCGGTTTGTTTGAGACTGTTCATGAGCGGTAGTGAAAAGTGATTTCTACCGTTCACGCCCTCTAGCCACGGGTTGAGCAAAACTCAATATTAATCATGTCAATAGTACAGAAATTTAAGCCGTGGCCGAATGGTTAACTACGTTTCGTTGTAAACCGCCGCCTCTCACCGCTGCGGGTTCGAATCCCACTGGGAGCTCGACTTGTAAGTGAGGAAGTGTCCATTCTTACGAATGGCGGGATGTGTATAGTACTGATTCTACCAGGAAAAGTGGGTGGTCTGTCTCCATCACAAAAAATCGACCGTCATATATAACCTTACATGTGTTGTAAATGACGTAAAACACCAGACAAATACACAAACCATCCCGAAGATGGTATGCATATGGCGGTGAACATGGAACCTTCAATACGGTATTTTCACACCATTCCATATCCAGCGGCGTATGGTCCTGCGTATGTAAGGTTATATTTCACTACCGCTCATGAACAGTCTCAATCAAACCGAGACTGCAATATTTCGTATGTGTCGTGTTCGGCAGTTTCCAAAGGTCCATTATTATACTCCCTTTTATATATGACTGTCGAATTTGTTTTATGGAGGAGGCAGACCACCCCCTTGTCCTGTGTAGAACCATACTAGTACTGTACACTGACTACAGTGAACAATCCGTATTTCTTATTCTTAAGTTGCTGTAAACCATCTTAAACAAGTAAGACTTGATTTATAGTATGGATTTTTAATAAATATACTAAGCTTGATTTACTATATAGCAAAGTTTAAAACACTTACAGGTTAACTGTACAGGCATCGCTGCATCGAAGCATTTGAATGTGTGTAAGACAGGTTCATTTGATAAATAACATATGCATAATTCTATGTTTGAGGTTTATAGTCCCGCCGTCGTCACCGTTGGTTTATTTACTATTATTCTCTTTTTCCCTTTAGTTATATAGCGGAATGTACAATGCAATACATTTTGTCAAGTTTGAATCTAATAAATTTTATAAATGTTTTATAAAAACAACTGGATAATATTCATTGATAACTCATGTATTTGTCTCCTGGGGAAATTAATTTGATGTATTTATTAATATTTTCTTATATTACA
This sequence comes from Cyrtodaria siliqua, assembly GCA_037043455.1. Lineage (NCBI taxonomy): Eukaryota > Metazoa > Mollusca > Bivalvia > Adapedonta > Hiatellidae > Cyrtodaria > Cyrtodaria siliqua. The sequence continues at coordinate 65,672 of JAWPHD010012279.1, forward strand.
TTCTTACTACAGATTTATAGAAATTTCCAGGTATCAGAATATCTTGTAATAACTTGAACTGTAATGAGATATATCTCCCTAGGGAAATATAACTTCCTAGCCGGAACTAAATGAGTTTTATATAACTACACAGAATAAAATCAGAAATATCCCAAATCACAAAAGCCGTCTGCTTCAAAGTTTATCTGTCAAAAGATGACAGAATTACTAGATTTGATCTCTCAGCAAGCCATTGAAGACTTTTTATACGAGTCTGAGTATGAGGAGCTGCCAAACACACACCAGCCCTACCAGCCACAATCATTAGTGAGGTTTGCGCCTATAAATACAAATAATGTGATGGATTTTATTTCTGGCCAGGCAAATGCCAACACAATCAAAAAGACAGAGCATGACATGGCACTGTTTTCGTCATTTTGCATTCACAAAATGAACAGAGGACAACTGAAGTACTATCAACAGCAGAGTTAGATCTCAACTTTGGAAACTTCCTGGTAAATGTACAAAAAAGGATGGATCCGAGTATGGGCCCTCCACGATACGCGGATTTATGTCGAGTCTTGACAAGTACTTGAAAATGAAATATATGCCTCACAAAGTTAACAAGAATCCTACCTTTCCTCATAGTAACAATGCGCTAAAAGCTAAAATGACTTATTGAAAGTTGTTTGAATGCGGTCAGCTAGGTCACGACTCTCCCCAACAACTGGTCAATCTGCTGCATGTGACATTCTGTCTTGTCATTGGCATGCGGGGAGGAACCGAGCAGCGTAACCTAAAATGGGGAGATATCGAATTATTAACAGATGAAGACGGTGACGAATATTGGTGCCATATTAATGAGCGCCAGACAAACACACGTGTTGGTACCGATTCGAGAAATTTTAAAAAGTTTAAGCCAAAAGCATGGGTAAGTTCGGAAACCAGTCGCTGTCCCGTTGCGGCTTACAAAATATACAAGGATCACATACCAACTGATATGATAGACACTGAATCCCCATTTTATCTAAGAGTAAATGCCAAAGAAGACAAGGTTCAGACCAGTGTTGGTTCAAAAATGTACCAATGGGCAAAAATCACATATACACATTGGTCAAAACAATGAAGGAAAACTTGCCGACAATCAATGATCAAAGAAAACTGACCAATCACAGTATTAGGAAACATCTAGTTCATAAGTGCGATGACATAGGCCTGGCTCTTACTGCCACTGTCCAAATAAGTGGACACAAACATTTGCAAAGTGTAAACAATTATTCCAAAATGAACCAAAAACAACAAAAGCAGGTAGCTACAGCATTAATGGACACCAAACAAGCTAATCTTGTCCCATTTCAACAGCTTCCATCAGCTTCTACTTCCACTGTCACAGATGAACAAATTCATGCACAGTCACAGTGCAGTCAATTGTCAGACCACCAACAGAAGGCAACATCTACATTTTCATCGGTATTTCACGACACAACAACAATGCATGGAGGTACATTCAATTTCTATCCTAACGTGAATGACGGATCACCCAAGCCGAAGAAATTCGAATTCTCGACTCAGATTCCGACTAACAATACAACGTTTGTTATAGATACTGACACTTATCCACGAGTGAACATCTGAAATGACGTCATACTATGTGTAAACACACAAGGTTGACCGAGAACAATACACGTTGTTAAAATCGTTATTATTTGAACTGTTTTGATGGTTTTTAGTTATTTTCACAATAAAAACGTTAAAATATTCCTACATAAATGTATTTGTGACATTGAAAAAACCTGCAAAAATGTTTCAACTTACCTTTCAGTGATAATCCAGCTATGAATTCTACATTTTCATTTAGTGAATGAAAATGTATCCTGACTTTTCACAAGAACGCCGAATAACATGATCGAGAAATCCATGTTTATTTCAGTTTTGACTTTTCTGTCGGCGAGCAAAAATGCATAAAAATACCGAGTCGGTGCTTATCACGTGATGTCAAAACACGCTTTCAAGCGCATATCAATGCGCGTTTTCACAGAAAGAAAGAAAACGGAAAAAGACAGTTAGCCTACACATTTTAGAGATTAAATAGTTAAGTTGGAATGTAATATATAATTTAATTACCTTGAGTTTTCAATACGGGAATTTCTATCCCTCATAAAAATACGTCCGAATAAACAAACTCGTCCTTACGCACTCGTTTGTTTATGCGGACGTATTTTCACTCGGGATAGAAATCCCGTATTGAAAAACTCATGGTAATTAAACTCTATCTATATTGCAGTTGCCTGTTTCAAATAGTCGGTTAAAAATTATCTAAAAGCAATACACCAAACATTTGTGCAATGTGGGTGAACACGGTATAACGCATGATTATCTTAAAAAAAAGAAAAGAAGAAAAATTATGTAAATAAGCTCATTACACCATTAGTTTTATATTTACGAGGAATTATTATATTTCAGAACAAGTCCATCAATAGAGAAAAGTGAGGTTTCCCTTTTGTTGCTGCTGGGCTTTTGTGGTTTTTCTATGATCATTGCTGCTCTGTACAAAGCACTACGTAGACACTTCTACCACGATGAGCACAAACTGGACACAGTGTTCGACGCCGGTGGTAGCGTGAGCGTTAGTCTTACCGCCGTCACCGTGACGTCACAACTTTTATGGCCGGTCGATTTTCTGCTGTCTTCAACTCTTGCTAGCAAGGTACAAACCTGAAGAATGGTACATGGCCATAGTTTCTTGTTATTTTAGAAAATCATTTGAAAGTGTTTTTGACTGATGTAGGCTTCTGATTTACACATTTTAAAAAATATATGAACAGATAAATTATTATATTATGTTTACATTGAAATAAAACGTAATCATATACCTAACTCTTGTTTATATTTCAACACAGTCTGGTCTGGGTGGAAGTCTCTGGATGGGCATTGGACTCGTGATTAATATTCTTCTCTTCCCTGCTCTTTCCATCTTCCTTAAAACAAGAGCACCAGGAGCAAAAACATTTCCCCAGGTAACTACACTGAATATGGATAGAAATTTCGATGAATAACTTATTGAAACGGTCAATAATTTCGGGCAAACCGTGCATTACTTACACGGTATATATAGAGGATCTGACATGAATACCAGTTTAATATTGAATTTATTTAACGAGTTTGATAACGTATGATGTGACGTTGTGCCGGTCATCATATCAGATTTAATCAACGAGTTTAATAAATGCAATATTAAATAGGCAAGAATGTGAGATTCTATTTATCACATACCTTAAACAATCGATTCTAAGCAACATTAAGAAGCGTAGCTGTCTATATATAACGTTGTTGTCCGATGACGTCCCATGTTGACTCGGTCTTCACAATACGAAACGAACAACGGAACTAACTCGTAGATTTCCGTAATCCGGTATTTTAAAAAGGTTATGGAAATCGACGAGGCAATTCCGATGCCCAGCGAGCAGAATGGAAAAGATAGAACGATGATTCGGCCTTCATCTGCATATGTATTTCACTAGTGTAATATGATATCTATATCATGGCTTTATTACACTCCCACACCGCAAGTTATATATAATGCCGGACATCCTATTCATCAAAACCGAACGCTATTGCTTCGCGACATGAATGTTATTGCCTAAATATGTGTCGTGTTATAATGTATGTGATGCCATTCACAATATAGCAGGATAAAAGAAAATTGGTCAATGTGACGTGTTTAAACTATATAAGGTAAAACAGGTGTTCGTATTCATGTGTTCCATAAAATACTTTTGAGGATATCAGAAATGTATCATATGTCATCTTGTAATGTATGCATATTCTAGCTCGTTCATCTTACATTTCTTTGAACCTAAGCACTTTTATTAGTCTTCTTTGTATGTATATTTAAATATCATTACGTGGTCCGAGTATTAACTTTCATACCCCATCTAACCCCTTCTTCAAGAATCGAAAATGGGGTTGGCTGGGGTATGAAATAAAACCTAAATTTCGCTCTAAAAAGTGTGCATATTGTAAAATTTAAGTAGGTAATTTTAAACAAGTTATCGTATATTGTCAATAAAAAAAATATTTAAACGTGTTTTATTGTCGAAATATCCGTTATAAAATCCTGCTAATATAAGCGTCATATTGCATTATCACCCTATTACACGTTTTAGTATACATTTAAACATGTTAAACACGCCTAAAGCTTGTGATTATTTCCCACTTCTGAAATTATATTATTAATTCATGGTATTCAGGATTTAAAAATCTCGAAACCCATACTCCCTAATTACGTTGTATAAAATGTTGCCCATACGTTACTTTGTTTTGGATTTCAGATAGCTTATGCTCGATTTGGGAAGATGGCACACATCATGTTCTGCATTTTAGCTCTGCTCTCCAACCTTATTGTATGCACCAGTATGTTACTAGCCGGAAAGTCCGCCATGGAAGTCCTATGCAAGGATTCAAACAACGAGTTCATTTTTTTCGTTCTCACCGTCTTGTTTGGATCGTATTGTATGATTGGTGGCCTCGGAACTACTTTTTATGTATCGTACTTTAACACAGCCCTGACCTTTATTTCTGTCTCGTTATTTATTCTGTATACACGCTATTATCCTTCCGATGAAATCAAACAAATATCGTCTACCGAAGCATTGTACGATTCAGTTTCTTGTATAAAGGGTCCGGATGGAAACTTTGGAAAATCATACCTTACGTTCAGATCGGAATCTGGTTTAATCTACGGCGTAGTCCTGCTGTTCATGGCTACGTCTTTAAGCTTCTGTGATCAGGCCAACTGGCAGAGTAGAATTGCAGCAAAGCCAACGCAGGGCGTAATTGGGTTCTTTCTTGCAGCGTACTTGTGGTTTGTCATTCCAACTTCGCTGTCGTTCACGGCAACTATGACTTACTTTTCCATGAGTTTCCAGAATGGAACACATCTTTTGTCGGCGGCGGAAATCGACAACGGTAGGTGTTCACATTTTACAGTTTAAATTTCAGTCAAGAATTCATTTTGTTCCCATAATTGATAAAGTATATGAAATTTAGTATATAGATTCAATAACAAAAAGATGTATGATGAACATTAGCAAACTTTGCGATTATGACTATCTTTTCTATTTTTATTCCAGAGGAAGGTCGGTAAATGTTTTGTTTTTACATTTACGAATAGGCATATGATTCCAATAAAAACTAGTCAGAATGACTCTAAACACGTTTATTTTTGGCTTCGTATGACATGATACATTACTACAAACGTTGCATTCTTCTAGGCTACATAACACCGTTCGTCATGAACTCCCTACTTGGAACGACAGGCGGCTACCTTTTATTGACTATGTTGATGATGTCACTAATGTCCACGGGCTCTGGTGAGGTAATGGCAATATCATCCATCATAGTCTATGATATTTACAAGACTTATGTTAACCCGTATAGGTAAGGACACATTTTATTTTCCATCGAAGTCTCTAATATTTACAAGCCGTATATAAATTGTATACGCATTATGAAAATATTGACGATTTCGGAACCGCAAATTAAGAATTCTTAAAATGCCCGACGATTCCGGAATTGCGCAGGACTATTCGGAAATTGCGCAGGGGTTAATCGATATAAACTATGCACCAAGTGTCTGCGCAATTTGAGAATGTTTTGAGCAAAGTACGAATTTGTGTTGGTATTTGAAAATGAATATAGTGTTTTGAAACCTATTTATTTTTAATTACATATGCTTATTGGTTTCACCCTCTGTTATAAATTGATAAAATGTATATAGAAAACCCACATAGTTCGGATTTGTAAATGATTAGCATGAACTTAATTATTGAGAAAACAATTTGAAGCCCTCAAACAATAAAGCGCGGACTGTGGTGCAAACGCCGGATTGCGAATTCATCATCTTAACTAAACAATCTAAGTAAAAAGTGTGTGTGGGTGGGTGGGAGGATAATTCAAGTAAAATACATGACAGCGTTATGGTACTTGTCATATAACAGTGTGTAATAACAAGTAACCTGTTTGCCAAGTTTCAACGCTTTCCGACAATTCTTTTTTGAGAAATGAGGAAAAACAGAAAGTTTAACCGAAACATTTAACCAAAACGTGTAGACGGACATACGGACGGAAGGCCGGACAGACAAACAGACAAAAAGACAGACAGATCGACGGATAGACAGACGGTCGGATGGATGGAGGCGGACGGACAGACGGACGGACGGAAATAGCCAAACTATCAGCCTGGAAATGGCTACGCAATCCGGTAAAAATAAAAAAAAAAAAAAACGCAGACAATAATATTTCTAATAACGGGTCAAATATATTATACGGGTATAACATATTTTAGAGATTTTCCTATAATTTCTTTATACAAACATTGGACCCTGGTTTGGGGCCATATTCCTTCGTATATACTTGTATATACAAAATAGGGCAAATATTGAACATATGCCAAATAACAAACAGCCAGTTGGTCAATACATGCATCAGATGTTTTGCCACTATACTACTAATTATTGCAATTGCATGTTGTAATCATATTTATTTAAGTAATATACTGATAAAGTATGTAAATGTATTTAATGTCAAATTGTCGTTTGTCCAGAACACCTGTCCATCAGCCAGATGTACTCAAAACAATCATTTGCACAGACCGTTTGAGAATAAATTTCCAGTTTATGATATTGCTAGTAATGACATTTGCATATTTGAATGATCCTTAATCAATAGTGGGCATTAATATACATTTAATAGAAAATGAGGATGCAGCACGCGTTTATTTGCACTTTAAACATACTATATTGCTTTCATTTTAGGTTTGAGCTACAAGTTCTTCCAGCATTAATGAAGGCCTTTGTCGTCAGTATTATAATTAACAACCAGAACCAAAATATACCTACTTTGTCCAAATTCTTAGATTCCGGAATTGAACCGCGCAATTTGAGAATTCCGATAATGTTGCGCATTTTAAAAATTCTTACTTTGCACAGAGCAATTCCGGAATTGTCCATATTCGCATTTTGCGCATAACATATAAACTAGTATAGATATGTAAGGAAAGCTGTTATTTACCAGCTTGTCTACTGATTAAGCCGTACAGATAAGGTTTCACTGTATACTATTTGCAAGTGTATATTAACCCGTAAAGGTTAGATTTCACTGTATACTATTTGCAAGGGTATATTAACACTAATAGATAAGGTTTCACTGTACATTATACTATTTTCAAGGATATATTAACCCTTATAGATAAGGTTTCACTGTATACTAGTTGCAAGGGTTTATTAACCCGTATAGGTAAGGTTTCACTGTATACTAGTTGCAAGGGTATATTAACCCGTATAGATAAGGTTTCACTGTATACTATTTGCACGGGTATATTAACTCGTATAGGTAAGGTTTCACTGTATACTAGTTGCAAGGGTATATTAACCCATATAGGTAAGGTTTCACTGTATACTAGTTTCAAGCGTGTATTAACTCGTATAGGTAAGGTTTCACTGTATACAATTTGCAAGGGTATATTAACCCGTATAGGTAAGGTTTCACTGTATACTAGTCGCAAGGGTATATTAACTCGTATAGGTAAGGTTTCACTGTATACTACTGGCAAGGGTATATTAACCCGTATAGGTAAGGTTTCACTGTATACTAGTTGCAAGGGTATATTAACCCGTATATGTAAGGTTTGACTGTATACTAGTTGCAAGGGTGTATTAACTCGTATAGGTAAGGTTTCACCGTATACTAGTTGCAAGGGTATATTAACCCTAATAGATAAGGTTTCACCGTATACTAGTTGCAAGGGTATATTAACCCGTATAGGTAAAGATTCACTGTATACTAATTGCAAGGGCATATTAACTCGTATAGATAAGGTTTCACTGTATACTATTTGCAATGATATATTAACCCGTATAGGTAAGATTTCACTTTATAATATTTTCAAGAGTATATTAACCTGTATAGGTAAGGTCACATGTTATTTCCACCGTAAGACAAATGTTATCTTCAACTTTATAATATTTGCAAGCATATATTAGTTCGTATAGGTAAGGACAACTGTTAATTTCCAGTTTATTGTATTTGCAAGTATATGTAAGGACAGCTTTCATTACCTGCCGTAGTCGATGACATATTTACCTGTAAAGGTACAACTGCTGAGTTTAATTCAATTCAATATATTTATTTCCTGCTTGCAGGAGATTATGAAATACAATAATATGAATAAATGTATATACATAATCATGACAAAATATCATATGAGAGAGAGAGAGAGAGAGAGAGAGAGAGAGATATTAATATATACATTTACACAGATGTGAGAGAGATTAATATATACATGTACAGAGATGTTTACATATTACATAATTGTACATAATTGTAATATGTAATAGAAATATTAATACCAATCATGCACTGCTCTGCACTGAGCTCATGTACAACTAATTTAACACTAGCAATAAGTTCTTGGCATATTTCGAGTTTCCCTTAAAAAATATTTAATGACAACATATATATTCTGAGTGAGGAATATACATTTGTCAATACAGACACTCGCAAATCTTGATGCGACATGATAGGACTGATAGTGATTGTACGATTCATTGTCAATAGCTACCCGAGGTGGCTCGCCGAGGACTTTACATGTGAACGATAATGGCTCGGAAGTGTCTAACTCATATTTTTAGAGAAGGGCAAACATCCTTATTAACGTCATGTAAGAATGTAAGTCTCATATTAAGTGTATATGTACATTCTGAAATAATATGCACCGCCCTTATTAGGAAGGTGTTTGACAAACTGGAGAGCATGATATCTCTCTTAACCGCGTCTCAGCCCATATGTCCGTATATGTAATAACATTCCTATCCTTCGACTTAGAAACAGCTAGTGCATGAAAATCGTAAGTCATATAATCATGAACAGTTAATGACAATGATATTTTCCATGATAATTCATGCTATTTGCAAAACAAAACAGATATAAGAAGGACCGCTTTTGTTTGAAAGTTCGCTATCCCATTTGATGCGTTCTGGATTAAAACATGACAGACAGGTCTGTAAATGAAATACGTGACCTCGTATTAGTAAAATTAAGATAATATACATATGTAACGTCTGACATACATAACGAACATTTTGATTGTAGCCTTTTTAGCTCTACTGATCAAAGATCAGCAGAGCGTATGCCGTGGTGCGGTGTCCGTCGTCCGTCTGCCGTCTGTAAAAAACATGTTTGTAGCCACTACTCCTCTGAAACTACGGGATGGATTTTCATGAAACTTGACATGAATGTTGCTCATGCTGTCTAGTTGATTCTAGTTAAGGTTCACGTTGATTTGAAATCCACGATGGCTGCCAAAGCTAATAGATTTAAAAAATTCAAGTTTGAAGCGACTACTTTTTGAAAACTATGAGTCATATTGATATTGGACTTTTTCTGAAATGATCAGCATGACATGATATAGGTCCTTGTCGAAAACCGTTTTGATTCGACGTTAAACATGGCTTCCAACGATCATCTTTTTTACATAGAGTTAAACAGTAAAAACGTTTAGTGACTACTCCTCTGAAACTACTGACGGATTTTCATGAAACTTCACATAAATGTTGCTCTTGTTGTCTAATTGAACCTAGCACAATTTCAGGTCGGCCGAAAATTCAAGATAGCCGCCATGGCTAAAATAGATTTTTAAAAAACAAGATTGTAGCGATTACTTCTTGAAAACTGTAAGTGATAATGATATGGGACTTTTTCTAAAATGATCAGCATGACATGATGTTGATCCAGGTCGTAAATCGTTTGATTAAACACGGCCATTTTTGTTTACATAGAGTTATATAATAACAACTTGTAGCGACTACTCCTCTGAAACTACTTGACGGATTTTCAGAAATCCTTCACAGGAATGTTGCTTTTAATGTCTAGTTGATCCTAGCGAAATTTCTGTTCGGCCGGAAATTCAAGATGGCGGCCACGGCTAAAAAGATATTTTTAACAAGAAATGTCACCGTAAGTGACAAAAGCCCCCGAAGTTGTTTTGACATTTGAGCTCTAACTGTGACCTTGACCTTTGAGCCGCGGATCTTGATTTTGCGCGCCACACATCGTCTTGCTGTGGTAAGCACTTATGCCAAGTTATTTGAAAATCCGTCTATGAATGTCGGAGGTTTTAACCGGACACGAAAGCACTTCTTTTTTAATTTTTGACCTCTAAGAATAATCTTGACCTTGGAGCCACATACCTGTACTCTGCGCGCGACACGTCGTCTTGTTGTGGTGAGCACTTGTGCCAAGTTATTTGAAGATCCTTCCAGCATGTCCAGGAATGTCAGAGTTATTGACCGGACACGATTGTACGGACGGACGGACTGACTCACGGACGCTGCGACTACTATATGCCGCCCTTCGGGGCATAAAATACAAGTCTGTAACAACTACTTCTTGAAAAATATAAGTGATATTAATATGGGACTTTTTCTAAAATGATCAGCATGACATGTTGTTGATCCTTGTCGAAAATTATTTTGATTTGACGTTAACCATGACCGCCAGCGGCCGTCTTTCTTTACATAGAGTTCTATAATAAAAACTTGTAGCGACTACTTTTCTAAAACTTATTGACCGATTTTCATGACAATTTAAAGGAATATTGCTCTTGATGTCTAATTGATCTTAGCAAAATTTCAGACCTGTCGGAAATTCGTGATGGCCGCCACGGCTAAAACATACATAAAACATGAAATATCACTGTAAGTGACACCTCTAAGTGTGACCTTGATTTTGTAGCCACGGTCCTGGATTTTGCGCGCGACACGTCGTCTTGTTGTGGTGAGCCCTTGTGCCAAGTTGTTTGAAAATCCGTCCTTGAATGTTGGGGTTGTTAACCAGACACGAAAGCACTTCTTTCTTACCTTTGACCTCTAAGTGTGACCTTGACCTTGAAGCCACAGACCTGGATTTTATGCGCGACACGTCGTCTTGTTGTGGTGAGCACTTGAGCCAAGTAATTTGAAGATCCGTCCAGTAATGTTAGAGTTATTGACCGGACACGAGTGTACGGACTGACGGACTGACTGACAGATGGTGCGACTATTATATGCCGCCCTTCGGGGGCTTAAAAGACAAATTTGTAGCGACAATTTCTTAAAAACTGTAAGTGATATTGATATGGGACTTTTTCTAAAATGATCAGCATGACATGATGTTGATCCTTGTCAAAAATGATTTTGATTCGACATTAAACATGGCCGCCAGTGGCCATCGTTGTTTACATAGAGTTATATAATAAAACATTGTAGCTACTACTCCTCTGAAAC
>JAWPHD010012280.1:0-76968 GCA_037043455.1 Cyrtodaria siliqua
CCTCACTCCATTGCCCCCCCCCCCAACCACACCCCATTGGTTTATTGGCTCCTCTCCAGGCGAGTAGCTGCCTATACGCGAGTACGCGGCTGAATCCACATGATTCTGACAAAAGCACCTCAGAACGCCCAGAATGCACCACATTGCACCATTGTTTTCAAAATGTTCAGGGGTGGCATGCCCCCGGACCCCCCTAGCACAATTATGAATCAACATGAATAGAGGGCTAGCTACGCCCCTGCCCTCACATGGAGGACATGGGGAGGGGAATTGATTTCATTTTATCTTTCATTATTTGGATATTAATATTTTAATTTGAACGCAATCATTTACATATAAACAATTAAGATTAAATTCAGATACACAGATGAAATATCAATAAAAAAAATGAAATGATGCCACAAAAAAAAGCCAGATATCAGCTCCCTCCCCGAGTTGCCTTTCGACCATTACTTTCTTTAAAATGACAGCAATTGTGGATTAAAACAGAAAAAAATATTAAAATTTCACACATAATTTTATATCGGCCCGAGTTTCTACACAAGCCCCGTCCCCCAACCCGACCCCCACATTGTTTTAGCCTTGTTTTCTGATGGTATATACGAGCTATATAATTTATTATTCTCTGAAAAATCGAATAGTCGAGCTGCGCTGTTCTCCGACAGCTCTTGTTTATCAATGATGCATCCCCTCCCTCTCCCCCCCCCCCCCCACACACACACCATCCCCCACCCCATCATCACCACCAACCGATTTATTTTGATATTTTTTACATATCTCTGTGTTGTTTTGTTTTATCAATTTATCAATATGTTTCGCAAACACCCACCACCCACTCACCACTACCAACCATCCCACAACCCCATCATCACCACCACCTGAATTTTGTTGTTTTCATTTTATCTTCCATTATTTGAATATTAAAATTAAAATTTGAATGCAGTCATTTACATATAAAACAATTTAGATTAAATTCAGATATACAGATGAAATATCAATTAAAAAATGCGGTCACAATAACAAATTCCTAGATTCTCATCCCCTCCTCCCCGAGTTTGTCTTCGATCACACATTTATTTTTAATGACAGCAATTTTGGATTAACCTGATGAAAATAAAAATAAAATAACACCTGCACCAGATGTTACTATAATTTGTATGAGATTCTAACAATAATGTTATATCGGCCCGAGTTTCTATACCCCACATTGTTTTAGTCGCAAATACAAAATCTTCCTAACTCTTAAGCAAATTATAATCATCGTGCTGCACGGTGATACCACCACATAGAATAATTGCTATTTTAATTAGGGTGACCAATTAAAGAAGCCAGTGATATATTGCTGCAATTGCACATGTTGTTATGTCACTGAAGGAACGTATTATATCCGTAGGTGTTAATTATGGAAAGCCTCGGCTGCCTTCTGTTGACCTTTTGCATTTTGTGCAGTACGAGTTCTAAGTTGTCCTGTGCATTTTCTAAGTTTTTTATATGCATCTAGTAAGTTATGTGCATTTTCTAGGTTGTCATGTGCATTGTCTAAGTTGTCTTGTGCATTGTCTAAGTTGTCTTGTGCATTTTCTAAGTTGTCATGTGCATTTTCCAAGTTGTTATGTGCATTTTCTAAGCTGTTATGTGCATTTCGTAGGTTGTAATGTGAATTTCGTAAGTTATGTTGTCTTGTGCATTTTGTAAGTTGTTATGTGCATTTCGTAAGTTATGTACATTTAGTAAGCTGTTATATTCATTTAGTATGTTGTTATGTGCATATTCTAAGTTGTCTTGTGCATTTTCTAAGTTGTTATGTGCATTTCGTAAGTTGTTATGTGCTTTTTGTAGGTTGTAATGTGCATATTCTAAGTTGCCTTGTGCATTTTCTAAGTTGTTATGTGCATTTCGTAATTTGTTATATGCATTTTTATGTTGTCTTGTGCATTTTCTAAGTTGTTATGTGCATTTCGTAAGTTGTTATGTGCATTTTTTAAGTTGTCTTGTGCATTTTCTAAGTTGTTATGTGCATTTGCTAAGTTGTTATGTGCATTGTCGAAGTTGTCATGTGCATTTCATAAGTTGTTATGTACATTTCTTCAAGTTGTCTTGTGCAAACTACAAGTCGTCGTTAAGTAGACTTTTTATCGGAATAAGTTTTGAAGGAAACACCGGTAGAAATGGCGGCTCCAGGAGCGGACGCTATGTTTTGCATAGTTAAAAGAAATTGGGCTAGGTACATTATACAATAAATTCTTAGAACATTGATTTCAAAATGTGTATGGGATTGTCTGACGTAGAGTTAATAAATCTTGGTCTTTAAAAAAGAAAAAAAAAGAACAAAAAATGAATAAAAAAAATAATGTGTTATTTGTTTGTCTTTGTGTGTAGTCCTAAGGTTTATAGCCCCTCCATCTTTAACCAATAGGACGTCCTAAAGGTATAGGTTCAATAGAGTCTTAACTTCACGTGTTATTTGTTGAAAACAAACATATTTTAAGTACTCTGCGACTTTTTTTTCAGGAAAACTTAAAATATGTTTGTTTTCAACAAATAGCACGTTAATATTACTTTTATTTAAATATATTGTTCAATTGATTATCATTATTATTTGTTAGTTCCCAACACTGATGCTAGGGGCTACGTGGGGTCGTCTTCTCCCTCCTCCCTCCCACATTTTCACAATTATTGTATAATGGACCTAGCCCAATTTGTTTAATGTAGGCAGTGTTCTACCCTTGTTTCCTTCAAAACCTACTCCGATAAAAAGCCTACTTACCGACAACTAGACAACTTGCGAAATGCACATAACAATTTACGAAATGCACATAACAACTTAGAAAATGCACAAGATAACATAAAAATGCACATAACAAATTACGAAATGCACATAACAATTTAGAAAATGCACGAGACAACTTAGAATATGCACATAACAACCTACGAAATGCACATAACAACTTAAAAAATACACATAACAACTGCACAAAATGCAAAAGGCCAAAAGAAGGCAGCCGAGGCTTTCCATAGTTAATTGCATATTCACTCAGTGCATTACACTGACGACCACAGAAAGCAGCCGAGGATTTCCATAGTTAATTGCATATTCACTCAGTGCATTACACTGACGACCACAGAAAGCAGCCGAGGATTTCCATAGTTAATTGCATATTCACTCAGTGCACTACACTGACGACCACAGTGATTTGACACTTGTAACTACCCTCCTTTGCACTGCTGACCAGGGAGCGTGACAGGGCCATTGCATGAACTTGCTGATAAACAGTGAAACTATAGCTGTTAAATCAGGATCATTTTTTAAAAAGAAGATTTGATGGAAAATCCGGATATTGTACACAAATCCGGAGTACCGGAGAGCAAACGAAACATTTGGAGAATCCGGATTTTATCTGGCGATTTGGCAGACCTGTAGAAATAAATACAGCGAATTGTTGAGTGCTTTTAAATAAATAACACCTTTTCTAACGGAAATCATTTCTTGATATTTGTTACTCTATTTTCAGCGTGTAACGCCGACAACGATACAATGAAAGTTGCAAACCCAGATAGTGCGATATTTAATGAAGTGTTTGCAAGTCACCTAGATTTTACAGTGTGTGCTACAGACATGGACGTTAACACCGGCGAAGTAACAATATTCAACTGTTCTTTTGTAAGTACAGTGTGGAGAATTAACAATATCCAACTGTTCTTTGGTAAGTACAGTGTGGAGAATTTACAATATCCAACTGTTCTTTGGTAAGTACAGTGGGGAGAATTAACAATATCCAACTGTTCTTTGGTAAGTACAGTGTGGAGAATTAACAATATCCAACTGTTCTTTGGTAAGTACAGTGTGGAGAATTAAAAATATTCAACTGTTCTTTGGTAAGTACAGTGTGGAGAACTGTTCTTTGGTAAGTACAGTGTGGAGAACTGTTCTTTGGTAAGTACAGTGTGGAGAATTAACAATATCCAACTGTTCTTTGGTAAGTACAGTGTGGAGAATTAACAATATCCAACTGTTCTATGGTAAGTACAGTGTGGAGAATTAACAATATCCAACTGTTCTTTGGTAAGTACAGTGTGGAGAATTAACAATATTCAACTGTTCTTTGGTAAGTACAGTGTGGAGAATTAACAATATCCAACTGTTCTTTGGTAAGTACAGTGTGGAGATTTAACAATATTCAACTGTTCTTTGGTAAGTACAGTGTGGAGAATTAACAATATTCAGCTGTTCTTTGGTAAGTACAGTGTGGAGAATTAACAATATTCAACTGTTCTTTGGTAAGTACAGTGTGGAGAACTGTTCTTTGGTAAGTACAGTGTGGAGAACTGTTCTTTGGTAAGTACAGTGTGGAGAATTAACAATATCCAACTGTTCTTTGGTAAGTACAGTGTGGAGAATTAACAATATTCAACTGTTCTTTGGTAAGTACAGTGTGGAGAATTAACAATATTCAGCTGTTCTTTGATAAGTACAGTGTGGAGAATTAACAATATTCAACTGTTCTTTGGTAAGTACAGTGTGGAGAATTAACAATATTCAACTGTTCTTTGGTAAGTACAGCGTGGAGAATTAACAGTATCCAACTGTTCTTTGGTAAGTACAGTGTGGAGAAGTAACAATATCCGGCTGTTCTTTGGTAAGTACAGTGTGGAGAATTAACAATATCCACTGTTCTTTGGTAAGTACAGTGTGGAGAATAAACAATATCCAACTGTTCTTTGGTAAGTACAGTGTGGAGAAGTAACAGTATCCGGCTGTTCTTTGGTAAGTACAACGTGGCGGAGTAACAATAACACATCGTTCTATGGTAAGTACAAGGTGGCTAAGCCCGACCATATGCTATTCTTTTGTAAGTACATGTTCAAGGTGACGAAGGAACAATAACACATAGTTCTATGGTAAATACAGGGTGGCGAGGGAGCAATAACACATTGTTCTGTGGTAAATACAGGGTGGCGAGGGAGCAATAACACATTGTTCTGTGGTAAATACAGGGTGGCGAAGGAGCAATAAAACATTGTTCTGTGGTAAATACAGGATGGCGAGGGAGCAATAACACATTGTTCTGTGGTAAATACAGGGCGGCGAAGGAGCAAATAACGCATTGTTCTGTGGTAAATACAGGGTGGCGAAGGAGCAGTAATACATTGGTTTAAGGTAAATACAGGGTGGCGAAGGAGCAATAAAACATTGGTCTATGGTAAACACAGGGTGGAGAAGGAGCAATACTACATTGTTCTGTGGTAAATACAGGGTGGCGAAGGAGAAATAAAACATTGTTCTGTGGTAAATACAGGGTGGCGAAGAAGCAATAAAACATTGGTTTATGGTAAATACAGGGTGGCGAAGGAGCAATAACACATTGTTCTGTGGTAAATACAGGGTGGCGAAGGAGCAATAAAACATTGGTCTATGTGGTAAATACAGGGTGGCAAAGGAGCAATAACACATTGTTCTGTGGTAAATACAGGGTGGCGAAGGAGCAATAACACATTGTTCTATGGTCAATACAGGGTAGCAAAGGAGCAATAAAACATAGTTCTATGGTAGGTATAAGGTGGCGAAGGAGCAATAACACATTGCTATATGGTAAGTACAAGGTGGCGAAGGAGCAATAACACATTGGTCTATGGTAAATACAGTGTGGCGAAGGAGAAATAGCACATTGTTCTATGGTAAATACAGGGTAGCGAAGGAGCAATAAAACATAGTTCTATGTTAGGTATAAGGTGGCGAAGGAGCAATAACACATTGCTATATGGTACATACAAGGTGGCGAAGGAGCAACAACACATTGTTCTATGGTAAATACAGGGTGGCGAAGGAGCAATAACACAATGTTCTGTGGTAAGTACAGGGTGGCGAAGTAGCAATAACACATCGTTCTATGGTAAGTACAAGGTGGCTAAGCCCGACCATATACTATTCTTTTGTAAGTACATGTTCAAGGTGACGAAGGAACAAAAACACGTTGTTCTATGGTAAATACAGGGTGGCGAGGGAGCAATAACACATTGTTCTGTGGTAAATACAGGGTGGCGAGGGAGCAATAACACATTGTTCTGTGGTAAATACAGGGTGGCGAAGGAGCAATAAAACATTGTTCTGTGGTAAATACAAGATGGCGAGGGAGCAATAACACATTGTTCTGTGGTAAATACAGGCAGGCGAAGGAGCAAATAACGCATTGTTCTGTGGTAAATACAGGGTGGCGAAGGAGCAGTAATACATTGGTCTATGGTAAATACAGGGTGGCGAAGGAGCAATAATACATTGTTCTGTGGTAAATACAGGGTGGCGAAGGAGAAATAAAACATTGTTCTGTGGTAAATACAGGGTGGCGAAGGAGCAATAAAACATTGGTTTATGGTAAATACAGGGTGGCGAAGGAGCAATAACACATTGTTCTGTGGTAAATACAGGGTGGCGAAGGAGCAATAAAACATTGGTCTATGTGGTAAATACAGGGTGGCGAAGGAGCAATAACACATTGTTCTGTGGTAAATACAGGGTGGCGAAGGAGCAATAAAACATTGGTCTATGTGGTAAATACAGGGTGGCGAAGGAGCAATAACACATTGTTCTGTGGTAAATACAGGGTGGCGAAGGAGCAATAACACATTGGTCTATGTGGTAAATACAGGGTGGCGAAGGAGCAATAACACATTGTTCTGTGGTAAATACAGGGTGGCGAAGGAGCAATAACACATTGTTCTATGGTAAATACAGGGTAGCGAAGGAGCAATAAAACATAGTTCTATGTTAGGTATAAGGTGGCGAGGGAGCAATAACACATTGCTATATGGTAAATACAAGGTGGCGAAGGAGCAATAACACATTGTTCTATGGTAAATACAGGGTGGTGAAGGAGCAATAACACATTGTTCTGTGGTAAGTACAGGGTGGCGAAGGAGCAATAACACATTGTTCTGTGGTAAATACAGGGTGGCGAAGGAATTGAATTGAATTGGATTTTATAGTCGCACCAACAGCTATGGTCATATGGCGACTTTCCAGCTTCCACTGGTGGAGAAAGACCCCATGTGCCCCTCCGTGCAGTTTTCGTGCACGGGCCGGCACCTGGGTAGAACCACCAACGTTCCACAAGCCAGCTGGATAGCTTCCTCACATAAAGATTCCTAGGCCCCTGAGGGATTGAACCTACAGCGGTGAGGGGCAAGATATTGCAAGTTAGAGACTCTAACCACTCGGCCACGGACGCCCCGGGTGGCGAAGGAGCAATAACACATTGTTCTATGGTAAATACAGGGTAGCGAAGGAGCAATAAAACATAGTTCTACAGTAAGTACAAGGTGGCGAAGGAGCAATAACAAATTGTTCTATGGTAAGTACAAGGTGGCGAAGGAGCAATAACACATTGGTCTATGGTAAATACAATGTGGCGAAGGAGCATTAACACATTGGTCTATGGTAAATACAGGGTTGCGATGGAGCAATAACACATTGTTCTATGGTAAGTACAAGGTGACGAAGGAACAATAACATATTATTGGTAAGTACAAGGTGGCGAAGGAGCAATAACACGGTAAGTACAAGGTGGGGAAGAAGCAATAACACATTGTTCTATGGTAAGTACAAGGTGGCGAAGGAATTGAACTGAATTAGATTTTATAGTCGCACCAACAGCTAAGGTCATATGGCGACTTTCCAGCTTCCACAGGTGGAGGAAGACTCCAGGTGCCCCTCCGAGCAATTTTCATGCACGGGCGGGCACCTGGGTAGAACCACCGGCGTTCCGCAAGCCAGCTGGATAGCTTCCTCACATAAAGATTCCTAGGCCCCTGAGGGATCGAACCTACAGCGGTGAGGGGCAAGTGATTGCAAGTCAGAGACTCTAACCACTCGGCCACGGACGCCCCCAGGTGGCGAAGGTGCAATAACACATTGTTCTATGGTAAATACAGTGTGGCGAAGGAACAATAACATATTGTTCTATGGTAAGTACAAGGTGGCGAAGGAGCAATAACACATTGTTTTATGGTAAATACAGTGTGGCGAAGGAACAATAATAATTATATTGTTCTATGGTAAGTACAAGGTGGCGAAGGAGCAATAACACATTGTTTTATGGTAAGTACAAGGTGGCGAAGGAGCAATAACACATTGTTCTATGGTAAGTACAAGGTGGCGAAGGAGCAATATCACATTGTTATTTGGTAAGTACAATGTGGCGAAGGAGCATGGTAAGAACAGTGTGGCGATGGAGCAATAACACATTGTTCTACGGTAAGTACAAGGTGGCGAAGAAACAATAACACATTGTTCTATGATAAGTACAATGTGGCGAAGGAGCAATAACACATTGTTCTATGGTAAGTACAATGTGGCGAAGGAGCAATAAAACATAGTTCTAGGGTAAGTACAAGGTGGCGAAGGAGCAAATAACAAACTGTTCTATGGTTAGTACAATACGTCAATATGGTCGAATATTGGTGCTTCCTTTCACATTGAAAGTAAACGGAGCTTGTAAATAATTACATTGTTTTTTGTTTTTTTCTAGGAGCAACCAATAATTGTACATTTCACAAACCTCTCCTTCGGCCCTTCCGCTGACCATATCTTAGGAGGCGATTTCAGCATCAACTATGTACTGCAGTGCTCTCCGATTGATGATGCTGGAGTAGATGTTGTAGTGAGCAATGGCCTAGGCGTAACGTAAGTCTTTTATAGTGTACTAAGTTGTATGTAACCTCCGTTATAAGATGATGCTGGAGTAGATGTTGTAGTGAGCAATGGCCTAGGCGTAACGTAAGTCTTTTATAGTGTACTAACTTGTATGGAACCTCCGTGATTAGATGATGCTGGAGTAGAGGTTGTAGTGATCAATGGCCTTAATGTAATGGAAGTCTGTTACAGCATACTAAGATACATGTAACCTAAATGATAAGTTGGTTCCGGAGTAGATGTTGTAGTGAGCAATGGTCTTAATGTAATGGAAGTATGTTACAATATACTAAGATACATGTAACCTCCATGATAAGATCGTTCCGGGGTAGATGTTGTAGTGAGCAATGGCCTTAATGTAATGTAAGTGTTACAGTATACTAAGATACATGTAACCTCCATGATAAGATCGTTCCGTGGTAGATGTTGTAGTGAGCAATGGCCTTAATGTAATGTAAGTCTGTTACAGTACACTAAGATACATGTAACCTCCGTAATAAGATGGTTCCGGGGTAGATGGTGTAGTGAGCAATGGCCTTAATGTAATGTAAGTCTGTTATTTTACACTAAGATGTATGTAACCTCCGTAATAAGATGGTTCTGGAAGTGGTAGTGAGCAATGGCCTAGGCGTAACGTAAGTCTGTTAAAGCAAACATGTTACCTCCATGATAAGATGGTGATGGAGTAGATGTAAGATTTTCAATAAAATATTGATTAACCCTGGTGCATAACATAGGATGGCACATATTACTGTGCAGAAAGAATGTCCTTGTTAATAGTTAGTTGTTTAGACTCATTTGTTATGTTTTAATCCTTTAAATATAAATATTTCTTCTTTTTTTTTTTAATTTTTAAGTCGGACCCTAGACCCCTGCTGTACCCCTTGTGTGAAACTTAACTCATCTGCTATAATAACTGTCCTCTACGCATTCCATATTTAAAGGTACACACGGCAATCTTGAAATATTTGAAATTGGTGTCTCTATTTATATATCCAGTATCATTTTTACTTTTAGCCTGTTTACATTTAAATAAATCAAATTTTAAGTATTCAATATTTAGTCTTATTATACTATAAGTTTTGATATATTATTGGTGCAATAATATTAAAAATTAATAATATGCAAAAACAAATGGTTTAATTTACTTCTTATAATTAACATTAATGATTGAACAAATGCAAATTATGTAGAAAAACTAACTCGACGCCGCTAGTTTTTAATATTTTCAAGATTGCCATGTGTCCCTTTAAAGGGTATATTTAGTAGACATAGCGCCTCCGTAGTCAAACTAATTCTAAAGCTATATCTTCTCTGACCGCTACGGCTTCGAATCCCACTGGGACCTCGACTCGCAAGTGAGTGTCGTTTCTTACGGATAGAGGGAAGTATACAATACTGATTCTACCCAGGAAAAATCGGTTGGTCTGAGGATCTACCACACAAGAAAATCAGCCGTCATTTATGGCCTAATATGTGCTAAATATGGCATAAAACACCATTCAAGCAAACAAACAAATTTAAAAATCAGTTGTTGTTTTTTATTATGAAAATATTTACAATTTAAATTATTTCCAGAATTGCGACAGAATCGGTGGTCTCCATCACACCGTCGTTTATCGTCACCTCAGTACTTCTGTCAGGATCTGTACAAGTATATACAGCTAGCATTGGTGAAACATTGACGTGGGAAATCTCAATACCAGGTATTTTGAAAGGCATGGATTATTGTTTTTTCCGTGTCTTTTTTTTTGTCTCGCCTTTTCGAAGAAAAAAAGAGACATAGGTGTTGCTTTTCCGGCGGCGGCAACGTGACAAAGCAAATGTGGATGTGACCTTCACCATCCAAGCAAAGGGCAGATAACTTTAATTGTTACATTTACATCACTTTCTCATGAACTAGAAGTATGCACTAGATGTTTTAAACCTAATTTATAGCTTAATCTTGTTCTATCTTGACATATGTGTGTCTTCGGTAGAGCATCTTTTTTTTCGATGCCTGGATTTCATCTATGACCTTGACCTACTTTTTGGAGCTGATGATTTTTAGCTCTAATGGCCAAAGGCCTTCATTTTTCATCCGATCTTTACCAAACTTTAATAGATTGTTAATATCAATGAAAGCTCGCACAAGTTTGAAAACCAATCAGATCGGACCCATAACAGCGGAGTTATGGCCTTTGATTGAGTAAAAAATGCTATATTTTGCCTCGTTAATACGATAGGGCTTTCATTTTTCATCTGATCTTTACCCAACTTTACCAGATGTTTTGCCTTTTTTTATTATTATTAGTAGTAGTATATTTTTATTTATTTATTTTTTTTAATAGATATATATTTTTTTTAATTTTCTTATTTCATTATATTTTTTTTTATTATTATTTTTTGGTTTTAACGCCGTGTTAGCAGGAAGCATTGCTGTGCCTATTGCATTTTTTTCTCGGTTCGTTGATTTTTGATGGAGTTACGGCCCCTTGACATTTTTTTTTTTTTAATTTCTATGTCGGCGCTACTTCTCCTAAACGCCTTGTTGGATTGCGACGAAACTTGGCAGGAAGCATCGGTAAGATGTCTAGTTGTGCATTTCTCGCTTTTGGTCCAGTTTGCTGATTTATGACGGAGATATGGCACTTTGACATTTTTACTTTAAATTTCTTGTAGGCGATACTCCTCCTAAACGGCTTGTTGGATTTCTACAAAATTTGGCAGGAAGCCTCAGTATGATATTGTGCAAAGCATGGTATATCAATGAAATTGTGGACAAGTTCGAAAACCAGCTAGAAGATCTAGTTAGTAACGACAGGTTATGGCCCTTGATTTGTTGAAAAATGCTATATTGTATTTCCCTTTGTTAAATCTGTAGTTACTTCATGTTTTATCTGATCTTTACCATATTTGTTTGGAATGTTAATATAACCACCCCTCAACCGCCCTCCGCACTCCCCCCCCCCCCCGTCCCCCCACCCGTTTTTATGAAATTTCATTCATAGAAGAAAGTGGGACAAATTAAAAAATGCCCTTGTCAGACTAGACATAGCAGACTTATTGCCCATGATTACCAGGTGAGCGATCTAAGGCCATCCTATCCCTGTTGTTTTTGCAGTGTTTTAAAAAAACTAATGATGGGAATTTTATGTTGACAACCCTTGATATAAGAGCCGTTGTAGTCAGTAGAGCATCCACATGCCCTCTTGTGCCTCTTGTTTTTAATAGAATGGCATTTTGTTTTTAAACAAATGCACTTAAATGTCATCTCTGGAAACGGCAAACTCGATTGTTTTTAGTACCAAAATGTTTACAAATTTTCATTTAAGCATCATTGACCTTTTTATTTTTAAGTCCGGCCCCCGTTAGGCGAGACATGTGAATCCACGGATTTCTTGTTTACAAATTGTTGTTATCGACATTCCAGGAGCGTATGCCATTATTATTTTCGTGTGTGTTTTTTTCTAAAATGTTGTTATCGACATTCCAGGAACGTACACCCTTTTTTTTTCTTTTTTTTTTTTTTCTTTTTTTTTTCTTTTTTTTTTGTCGTATAGTAGAATTAATCAGTGATATATTATATGTGATATAAAGTTTTCTCATTTGTCGATGAAATACTCCAAACACAAATATTCTCTCTTTATTAATTGCTTTTAGTTGTAAGACTAGTTCAAACGGTGCATGTTTTCAACAGTTTTATAATTGTTTATTTGTATTTAAAATAAAAATAAAAAATTGGAAAATATGTTCAACGGCATTCGAACTTTAGTAAAAAACATTGTCCAGCAGTCACGGATCTGTATGTTCTGAAAAACGGACGTACAATGACGCTTGGGAAAGGTACTGGTGAGGCAACGCCACGTCGTAGCTCACCTGGAAGTTGTCTGCCCTTGGCTGTTCGCAAATTTGTCATTCTGCTGAGAGTACACAGTATATCTCCCTTTAATGTACAATTTACTCAGTTCACTGTATCCTAATGATCCGAAACTTTCTTCTTCTTTCGTTAATACCTCGGTCACTTTCTAATATGTTGCCATTTAAGGCCTGTTGGTAGGGGCTTGTAAGCTTCTAATATCGCCCGTGGGTATCTGGCGATGCTGTAAGCAATGACATTTGGTTCCTTCTAAGCTAGTGCTAAATTGAGATAAAGAAAATCAAAGGTCCTAGTGGCCTTACTTGTATTAGTCTGTATATGCGGTTCCCAATCCAAGTTATCTGTGAATGTAACACCCAAGTATTTGGTACTGGATACATTCTCCATGATTTGAGAGTAGTGAACGTATTATTGTGTTGTTGATGGCGTGTTACACTCATGGAGTGGCAATTCCTGACATCAAACTCCATGAGTCAGTCAGTCTCCAACTTTGCTACAGTCTGTAGGTCTTTCTGTGAGATCTGACAATTGGACGAAACATTTACGAATCTTTGTTTGTTTGTGTGGTGTTTTACGTCATTTTTAACACATGTTAGGTTATATATGCCGATCGATTTATTTTTTTTAATTTTTTTTTTGTTGTGGAGGAAAACCACCCACATTTCCTGGGTAGAACCAGTACTGTACACCTTCCGCCACCCGTAAGAATCGACACTCACAAGTCGAACTCCCAGTGGGATTCGAACCCGCAGCGGTGAGAGGCGAAGGTTTACAACGCAACTTCGTTAACCATTCGGCCACGGAGATGCTATTTACGAAACTGGAAACTAATTCACCTTATACCGTTTGAATGCTTAATTGACACTAAACTTAGAACATTCCAGTAAAAATATATAATGAGAATTCGACCAACAAACACCATTTTGCATGCTTGTAACATTGCAAATACAAGTCTTTGTGATTTTTGTAATATGCACGTAGAAACTATCGAACATTTATTTTGGGAATGTCCAGTTACTCGAGCCTTTTGGACAGAAGTACAAAATATTTTAATTACTAAACATATGCAATGTAGACTTTAAAACGATTTTATTTGGAATTATGGCAAAAGCGTCTAACTTGCATTTTAAATTGTATATTAATGATTGCAAAATATTTTATTTTGAAAAGTAAATATACAAAGACAATTCCCAGTGTTGCAACCTTTATACTATATTTAAACAAAATTGAAAACATAGAAAGAATAATAGCGAGACAAAAGAAGACAACGACAAATGGGAACATTTTGCAGCTCAGAATTGACCACGTTTAAAACACCTCGTATAGTGTTGTGGTAAAATTCAATGCTTCTCTGCTATTCTGTTCATCTATTCTATCCTTTCATTGCCGTTCTAAAAGCCTATCTACTGTCATATCTAATATAATTTTATCTTTCGACAGACACAAGTGTGTAATAAAACGTGTTTTGTTGGTTTATATTCTGTAAAAATGTATTTAGAAAATGTAACTGCTGTTTGTAGATGTGTGTGTGTGTGTTATTATACGATTGTGGAAATTGAAAAATAAAATATGTTCATAACAAAAAAAAATATCTGACAATCGTCAGGCGAGGAAATGTTCGTCACTGTGAATGCGATTGCGATAGTCTCATTCATATGAACTATACGTGTATGTATGTATGCGTGTACATGTTAAGTTTGTTTTGGGGCGGATGTCTTATATGTAGGGATGCACATTTTTAGGAAGTTTGAGTCTCTCCCTCCCACTCCTCCCACACCTCTCCCGCCCCCACCTCTCCCTCCACCCGACTCCCCACCTCTGCCTTCCCCACCTACCCCCCACCCACACCATATATTCAAGTTGCCGCTGTGAATTGTATTATCTCCCTTTAATATATTTGAAACACATAGCCATAGAGATCAATGTATAAGCTCCTCTAATATATCTGAAACATAGAAATCAATGTATTATCTCCCTTCAATATATTTGAACCATATAGACATATAGATCAGTGTATTATCTCCCTTCAATATAGTTGAACCATATAGACAATGAGATCAATGTATTAACTCCCTTTAATATATTTGAACCATATATACATAGAGATCAATGTATTATCTCCCTTCAATATATTTGAACCATATAGACATAGAGATCAGTGTATTATCTCCCTTTAATATATTTGAACCGTATATACATAGAGATCAATTGTGTTCTATTCCAGCTGAGTACTATCTAACAGTAACATCGTGTTGGGCATATGCCGGAACCTCCAACAGTGGTTTGCCTAATAAGCAAATAATCCATAACGGGTAAATCATTTAGTTTAAGCTTCTTTGTTTTATACTGAACAAAAAAGAAACTTCCGCATTTTAAGCTGTGATTTGCATAGGGTTGACTTTGTTATACTTTGTACACCAATCTAGAAACAATTTCATCATTTTATACTTACCTCTCAATCATTCAATATTAATAATCATCAAAAATCAGAGTTAGTGTGTTGCTGCTAAAACATGTTTTATTCAAATTGTGAAATCACTATATTTGTATTATAAAGGGAGGTAATCTGAAAATATTCATTCTTGAAAGCTGTATGACGCAAAAGTGAGTGAACAGGTCAGCTTACTTTCTCCGTCATTTTTGGTGCTGCGGTTATCTTCTGTTTATTTCAATAGAAAAAAAAATGTGTTAAATCAACGTTTAAACACAAGACCCGGAAATGCTGTTTAAACCAAAACAAGGGAAATAACTGTGCGTACAAGCTTGATTCAAGGAAAATTTGTTTCATTACTTTGCTGGCCTTTTAACAAAGGTATTAACACATAAGACCAAACAAAATATATTTTCATTGTATCTACATGTATGGGTAAAGTTGCGGAAGTCTCTTTCTTTTTTTGTTGACTATACATCGAGTTCAACGAAATCTCTCAACTTAATTGTATCAATGTCGTTGCCTTCCTGAGTATAACCAGTACTAAGAAACGCAGATAACGTGTCTTGCTAAGGGACAACACTATTGTCATGGCGGTGATCGAACCCACGATCTTTTGATCCTGGGTCTGACTGTAAACGCATTTGTTGTTATTTATTTTTTTATTATCAAAAACACCGATACATCGATGTCGGAAACGTTAGTTAATATTCACGATCCGATGTTCTAAAACTTAAGACCTCTAATATTCCAAAGTCGTCTATTTAATTTACATGCTTTAATGAATGTATTAAGACTACAGAAGATGCAACACGTGCATTTTATTCCCGTGCCTTATTATTACGAACAAACCTTCTCTTTGAAGTTTCAAAACGTGCAGTATTAAGAAGACTATTACCACCTTTGAATGTTGCATCAAAGCAGAAATTATCAGAATGTATAGCATGTAATTTAAACCTGCGCATATCAAAGAGCTACTTTTAACCAGAAGAGAGATTTAAAACATGTCATTATGTTTTCTTAGGAATATAGGTTATTAGTTTTTGAAGTGAACGCGATGTGGCATCTATGAGGACGTGCACAGTTCACAACAGCAAGTGCCAGTAGGCGGTTTAATTAGTATTTCAACTTAAAGGGACACACGGCAATCTTGATTTTTGTTAAAACTCGCGGCGTCCCATTAGCTGTTCTACATATTTGCTTTTTGCAATATATAGTATGTATGCATTTCAGTAAAGTTTGATTGTATTGCACCGATATACATTTCAACCTATGATAGAATAACGAAACAAAATTCTGAATTATTATATATCGAAATGCCCGCGAAAATTTCAAGATTGTCGAGTCCTTTTAACTTATTATGCCAAATGTTATTTTCACATGGGCTATTTGCGAAGTCGATGTTTTGGCGGAGGACGACGACGTCCTCCCTACCCTGACTACGCATCCGGTGTTGATGTACCATTAAACAAAATCAAAATATTCGTTTTAGGTGCACACAAGACGAAAGCCTTGTCGGCAATTTTGTTGCTTCTGCAGTTTCCGGTAACGTGAAAACATACAGAACCAATTTATACGTGTTCAAATTCTACAACAGCGACGATATTTTCCTGGAATGTGATCTGAAAATATGTCCTTCTACAACCAACTGTCCTCAGGTGACAATTTACACGTTTTGTGTTTTGTTTACATGTACTTGCTTCATCTTTTATTGACACTATTTCTGTCTCAGCTTTGTGAAGATAATGTGTTTTACATAATGTGTTTTACATGGCTTTATTTATTTATTCATTTATTTTTTTAGCGCGGCGATGGCGTAACGATAAAGCGTCCAACTCGCAAACTAAACTGGCGGTCTTTGTATTCAATTATTAGTGCAATCACCATCACCGGCCGCTAATGCCAAATATTAGTACAAGAAAAAACTGATGCAAAGCATCAGGGCGGCGCAGAATGTTGTCAAAAGAAAGAAACAAATATGTGTATTTATTTGCAATTCTTTATTATATAACAACAAAAATGTAGAAATATTTTTTAAAAAAAGTATAAGTTATATGGCAACAGTAAGCAATAGTAACTTCAGAACAAAGGCACATACTTAAGATATCAAAACATATTTGTTTGCATTAATTGCTGATGATATATATTTATAGAATGTTATGAAGATTTTTAGAATGTTGAGGTAGTTTGAATTAAGCAAAAAATATATCAAAAAAGAAGCTGGTATGATCAGTGAAATGTGTACTGTGACAAATGGCTGGGGTAGGTGGACATGTATTCGGAAGTAGTGGTTTGTAGTGGTAAGATATCATACAGTTTGGGTTTTTGAATGTTTGACAGTGGTTTTTGTCATAGGTGTGTGCCACGTAGGGCTGATCGTGAGATTTTCCTGGGTGGAAAGCATTATTGCATGGCCTGCGTCAGGAAATAGCATGCTCAAGCAAAGTTTCAAAGCTGTATCTGTTATAGTTACTGAAAGAAGTGCACCTTAACATAAAACTTAACCAAATACGCAGACGCCGATCAAGGGATGACAATAAGTCATATTTTTTTCCAAAAACATACTGGCTAAAAAGTGGACTTTAACGGAAAAATTAACTAATATGCTAAGTCGAAAAAGGGGTATGTTATTATGTAGAACAACTGTATAAAGTTTCAAAGTTGTAGCTGTAATAGTTACCTAATATATGGACCTATGACATAGCGTCAATTGCAATACAGCAATTGCAATACAACACGATCTTATAGCCAGTCTTTTACCCTCAAAATTTTGGCCAGACTTTTACCCCCAACATTTTTAATCACAAGCTCCACTACATGTCACGTGCTCCTCCATTATCCAGCATCAAATATAGGCTGCGCTCTCAAGGCGCGCCGCCAATAAAATGTAGTCTAGATCATCTGCGACGCTTGCTTGTTTCTAGAACAGTTCTCCTACAAAAAGTATGACTTTTGCCGAGATTCTGATATAGTTTCTGATTGGCTGAGATAGAAACACCTGCTATCTAAGATATACAGAACGACAGAAAGACAATAAATTAATCAATAAACATAGAGGGAAACTGCATCATTATATCGACGAAATGGGGATGGTCAGAAATACTTTAATAAACAAGTAATAGTTCGGTCACGTGCTTCAGGTTTCTAAGTTAAAGGTTAAATACTCGTTTTTTTCTTTGCGAAATTTTAACGTTGACTATAACTTCCTCATTTCTTGATATTTCTTCATCAAACTTTCAATATTTACTCATCATGACAACATCGACATGACCATACTAAAATATAAAGGTCAAGGTCACACTGAAGGTCATTATATGGGTTAAATACTCTTTTTTTTCTTCACGAAAACATAACGTTGGCTACAACTTTCTCGATTCTTTTATTTCTTCATCAATCTTTCAATATGTACGTTTCGTGACGACATCGACATGACCATACTAAAATATAAAGGTCAAGGGTACACTGAAGTTCATTGTATGGGTTAAATACTCATTTTTCTTCACGAAAACTTAGTCAGGCCAGTTGACAAGTTCATTTATCTGGGTCCAAAAAAACTTGTTATACTGACAAAGCGCTGACACACGTGTTCCGCGGAACACCCATCTAGTCTTAGTTTGTGATAACTCATTTCTTTTTACCAAAAGTTCGTAAACTATTTTATTTTTTTAAATTGTTAAATTATTTCAGAGTTATCCTCCTTTTATATGAAAACATGAAATATGCTGATAAATCACGTAACATGAATCGAAGTCCGCCTAAAGATATAAACTTCTCAAAATTGGTAGGAAATAATATAAATATAAAAGTTTGAACCATTTATTGCAGATGTTCCGTCTATAATATAATGAAACATGGATAATCCTCAATTACCTTCGTTTTTGTCTCGCCCACATTGTTGGTAGCGAGACATAGCAGTCACTTTTCCGGCGGCGGCGGCAGCGGCCACATTTTAAATCAACTATATCTCAACAACCGCTGCTCGAATTTTTCTGAAACTTTGTCAGATACTTTGTTGGTCAAGGGACATCACGTAATGGCAAAATTACCAAGGTCAAGGTCATATTTTGTGTTATTTTTCCAAAACTTAACCTTGGTCATTTTCTTTGTTTGATACTTGGTCATATGTATTGTTGGCGTTGGATCACTGAACGACAAAAATTACCAAAGTCAAGGTCATATTTTGCTTTTTTCCCCCAAACTTAACCTTGGTTAGGTAATTAAAGCTTGGTTAGGTAACTTTACCTCAGTTAACTTTATGTGATTGCCTAGCTTTATATCTTTGATACTTGGTCATATGTATGGTTGACATTGATGGACATCGCTGAACAACAAAAAATACCAAGGTCAATGTCACGTTTTACGTTATTTACCCTAAACATCAGTTTGGTTATGTAAGTTAACCTCAGTTAACATTTTCTGATTAGTTTAATTTCTTTGTTTAATACTTTATCGTATGTATTGTTGACGTTGGCGGAAATTACTGAATGACACAAATTACCAAGCTCAAGGTCATAGTTTGCGTTATTTTCCTCAAACCTAACCTTGGTTAGGTAACTTAACCTCAGTTAACTTTATGTGATTGTCTCACTTTATGTCTCTGATACTTGGTCTTATGTATTGTTATACCCCCGCTAAACAAAGTTTAGTTGGGTATACTGGTTTCACCCTGTCCGTCTGTCCGTCTGTCTGTCTGTAGACGCAAAATTGTCCGCTCCTGAAGCAAATCCTAAAAACTTCATGCGTGGACTGCCTGAGATGAGATGAGGAACCCTGTTGATTTTGAGGTTAGTTGGTCAAAGATCAAGGTCACTGGGACCCGATAATGAAAAACTTTGTCTGCGCCATAAATCCTCTTCTCCCTGAGGCAAATCTTATGAAACTTCATAGGTGAACTGATTGTGGTGAGAGAATGGCCCCTATTGATTCTGAGGTCAGTAGGTCAAAGGTCAAGGTCACCAGCATCCGATAATGAAAAATATTGTCCGCTTCATAACTCCTTTCCCCCTGAGGAAAATCTCATGAAACTTCATAGATGAACTGCATGTGGTTAGAGGACAATCCTTGTTGATTTTGAGGTCAGTAGTTCAAAGGTCAAGGCCACCGGGATCCAATAATGAAAAACATTGTCCATTCCATAACTCCTGTCCCCCTGAAGCAAATCTCATGAAACTTTACAGGTGAATTGCCTGTGGTGAATGGATAACCACTATTGATTTTGAGGTCAGTACATCAAACGTCAAGATCATAGGGACCCGATAATAAAAAACCTTGTCCCCTCCATAACTCCTCTCCGCATGAAGCAAATTTCATGAAACTTCATAGTTGAACTTCCGGTGGTGAGAGGATGACCACTTCTGATTTTGATTCAGTATGTCAAAGGTCAAGGTCACCAGCATCCGATAATGTAAAAACTTGTCTCCCCATAACTCCTCTCCCCCTAAAGCAAAATCCATGCAGATTCATGGGCGAACTGCCTGTGGTGAGAGGATGACCTCTATTGATTTTGAGGTCAAAGGTCAAGGTCACGGTACCCGATATTGAAAAACATTGTCCGCTCCATAACTCATCTCTTGCTGAAGCAAATCTCATGAAACGTCATAGGTGAACTGCCTGTGGTGGGAGGATGACCCCTATTAATTTTTAGGTCAGTAGATCTACGGTCAAGGTTACCGGGACCAGATAATGAAAAAGTTTGTCCTCTCCCCCTGTAGCAAATCTCATGAAACTTAATTAAACTTGACCCCTATTGGTTTTGAGGTCAGTAGGTCAAAGGTCAAGGCCACCATTACCTGATCATGAAAATCTCATTTCACTCAATTTTTACTCAAACAGTAGGTTGACGAATGGGGAGGACTGGTAATGGGAGTATATTTGTAGCCCTTAAAATGCGACAGCTCTAGTTGGCATTGGTGGACATCGCTGGATGACAAAAAAATACCAAGGTCAAGGTCATATTTTGCGTTATTTCCCCAAACTTAACCTTAGTTAGGTAACAACCTTGGTTAGGTAACTTAACCTCGGTTAACTTTATGACTGCCTGACTATATGTCTTTGATACTTGGTCATATGTATTGTTGGCATTGGTGGATATCGCTGAATGACAAAAAATACCAAGGTCATGGTCATATTTTGCATTATTTTCCCACAACTACACCCTGGTTAAACCACTTAACCTCAGTAACTCAACTTCTTATGATTACCTCGCTTTTATTTGTTTGATACTTAGTCATATGAAGTGTTGTCTTTGGTGAATATCATTTAAGCACAAATTTAATAAAATATTTCATATGCGGTTTGCCGCGGTGGGCGAGACACCCTCTGACCGAGGTCTTGTATTGAATGTCGTTTGAAATTCAAGTAAAAGTTATTCAGCGTTAACATTTATATTTGCAAATTTTCTTTTGCAGTGGTAAGGCTATTAAAACATGAACAGAACAGAACATACACTTATTTAACTTGTGCATACGTACATCGTCATTTATACATAAATAAATGCAATTGTTCGTACACAAGTCACGTGATTCTACAAATGAATTGAATTGAATTGAATTTGGTTTTAAGGCGCACCAACACATGAAAGGTTATATGGCGCCTAACAGGCATCAACATGCCAGGCTCATCCTCCATGTACATCGAGATAAAACATGGACAATGGGCCTAGAACCTTCTCACCCTGAATTGCAGAGTTGCTGCAAATTCTATCGTAGAAACTCCATTTACGCTGGAGACACGTTTATTGTTTTTCTGCCACTGCTCTTTTGATGTGAGCGAGATGGCACATGAAACAATGCAGGGATCATGATGAAGACCTTTAATGCACATGAACAAATAATGATAAAATGAACATGAATTTGGGGGGATTCTACCCCTCTGCCTACTCCTCCAAAGGGATCTGCAGTGACCCTATGCTTTGCCCCTTGACGATACGGGGCTCCCGTGAACCACACGGGAATTCCACAAATGAATAAACGGGGCCCCCGGGAACCACACGGGAATTCTACAAATGAATAAGTGTATATCAATAGTTTGAGTAATATATATTTATTTAGCAAATAACTATTACATGAGGACGAAAATACAAAAGATATTTTTCTATATAAATTCAACAATGAATTTCTTGCTGATAAAACTTTACTTAAATATTTTGCTAAATTAATAATAGCATTATTATCTTGCGTCTGAAGTAATTCTATGAATTGAAACAATAATAATATTTCTTAAAATACATTTTGCATATTCCTGTTTCAAAATAAAATGATACTCATCTTCCAAATTGCTACTATTACAAAATTCACAATATCCCTCATATCTAGGTATTCTATTTCTAGAGTATCGACAAGTTTGTAGTCTTAAAGCATGTGCAGATATTCGGATTTTTGTTCAATATGGTCTTAAACTACATTGTAAAATATTAAGGTATGCTTCATAATTAACTCATTTTACAATGATTATATGATTCAAGTACACTACTTGATTCTTTATCCACAAACCATCCTTGTAAGAAACAACAACTCTTTGTCTAAACACCTTTTTGCCTGCTGGAATTCTAAATCAAACTATTCATCCTGTTTCACAAACGGCTCATCAGAAAAACATGCTTTGCTATTTTTAAAAATAACGGATCTGCCATCTCGCGTATGATACCTGTAAAATTATTGATCAAATTATTTACGTCGTTTCTAAAATTAGTTTCAGCATTGTATAACGTATTATTAAATACAATCTCGAGGTGATTAGACCCATGATGTGTAAAATGAAGCAGAATTAGCAGAAATATATCAACATGAAACTTTATGTGATCTTTTCCTAAAATGCTGTAGATTTAGAACCTGGTAAGGTTAAATCAATGTATGCAATGGAAAGTCCTGTAAAATGTAGAAAAGAGGATTGTTTTATCTACCTCTTTCATCTGTAGGACACGAGTACTCAAACGAGATGATAGTGTTGTGAGTCCCAAAGACTTCTAAAATATGGTTCTAGTAGCTCCCTGGCTTTGACGTCCAGTACATAAAGGGTAGTGTCTAGGACTGGTCGACACCGTGTCATTATAATGTGTCTGGTGGGGGTATCACGTCATGTGTCTAAGGCGTTTTTCATCTTTAAATATGGCCGCCGTTATTTCATTGAAATTGAGCGCGTCAGGGAAACCTTCATAACTCCCCAACAGATTCACCTATTGATATGGAATATAGCTCAAAATGTTCGCAATAAAATTATGCATCTGCTAGTATATAATACATGTTGTTGAATGAATCATATCTTTTCCAAATCAACAGATTATTCTGAAAAAAGCAACGTTTTAGTAATTTTTTTCAAGATTTATTTTATAAGTTTACTACCAAACAGATTATTCTGAAAAAAGCAACGTTTTAGTAATTTTTTTCAAGATTTATTTTATAAGTTTACTAGCCCTCTCTGTACAGCGGTGGCCGCAAACTCAACAAAATTCTTGAGTAGACTGTCAATCAATGTGGAACGTCGGCGAGGCAGGGTACCAACTAAGTGAACGTTTAGCTTGGTCTCCAATCTGGGGATTTCCACCAAATTTAGTTTCGCTACTGGAGAATTCGAAAAAAGTTGAGATTTTCATGCAGATGCTGCGTTCCTAGGGTAAGTTTCTATGACGTCATAGTCACCTGTAGCGGACTATGACGTCATAATATATTATGACGTCACACCTAGACTAGAAACTAACCAGTTGAACTTTCCAATTTGCTGTGACAAGATCCTGTTCTGGACTACAAACGGTTGTCACCATGGCTGATTTTCCTAAACGGCGGAAACTTGACCAGGTTTCATGTTTGATCTGTGGGGAGCATGCTTCATCAGATGAACTTGTGAAACCAAAAGATGCAGATTCCTGGCAGACACTCTGTGACGCGGCAAAGATTAGGTTATTCGATCCGATCTTGACTTTAAAAGTAGACGATCCAACTAATATACCAAATGTGTTTTACCATCGTGAATGCAGATCAAAGTTCACTCACAAGAAAGAACTGTTAAGATTCAAGAAGCTCGCTGATGACGAGGAGAAAAAATCTGCAACACAAAGGAAATCATTACGTCAAGGCGCATCAGAAACTACTCGTGTATATGATAGATTATGTGTCTTCTGTGAATGCAGGAACAAGTGTTTGAAAGGTACATCAACTCGAGAATTGTTGATTCAGGCAATAGAACTCCGGGCTGACATGACACTTCGAGCTGTCGCAACTGAAAAAAATGACACAAAGATGTTAGCAATTACCTCGCGAGATATAGTAGCAGCTGAGGCGTGTTACCATGCATCATGCTACAAAAAATACACCAGTGTCCGAAAGCAAAACACCTCAACTGATTCTGTGTCGAATGAGAAGAACGATGACTATAAAATTGCAGAGGCTAAAGCATTGCAGATGTTGTACAGGTATATCCGCCTCAACCTGTTTTCAAACCCTCGTATTTTCCCATTGGGAGACCTTACTTCAAAGCTAGTTTCCCTGTTACAGGATGAAGGCATAGATGAAATTAAACCATCAACTAAAACGCATATCCGTAGAAACCTTGAGTCTGAATTTGGTGATACTTTGCACTTATTCTCCGCTGGTACTAGTAACCATGTTTACATTATACCAAACAACCTTTCAGCAGATGCCATTGCTTGTGACTATATAAATGTGAAGGACAAACTTGAAACATACAAACACAGTCAACAATGTGAACAACTGATTGTTCAGGTTGCTCAAATAATACGGGATACAATTTCAGAATGTGTAAAAGAGCAGGCCTGGCCACCTAGTCCACAGGAGTTGACTGAAGACTATGTTCAACTTCCTGATTGTCTTGTACAGTTCTTAAACGTGCTTATTGGTGGTAATCAGTCTGTTACCTCTGATAAAGCCCACCGGCTGACACTCTCATTCGGTCAGGACGTCATTAGTGCTGTTACAAATGCTCGTGTTCTAACTCCGAAGCATATCCTCCTTCCATGGGCTATCAAGGCTTTGACCGGAAATGTTGAACTCATTAAGACATTGAACCGCCTTGGTCACGCATGTTCTTATACACGATTACAGGAGATAGATACAGCCTTGTGCGTGGAAAAGATGAGCAGTATAGATGAAAACAAACCCGCCCTTCCTTCATGGGCACATCCATGCATACCAACTGTCCTCGCCTTTGACAACATTGACAGGCAGGAGGAAACACTAAGTGGTGGAGGCACATCGCATCGTGTAAATGGTATTATTATTCAACCACAAACTCTCTCATGTGCACCAGAGAGAAAATCAACTGTCGACAAAAAGAAGAAACGACATTCTTTGGAACTATCTGAGCAACAACTGCCCATTTACATCTCAGCCAAAAGGACAGGTCCTCCGGCGTTGAAGTCTGCCAACCTGTCCGTACCTCTGTCTGATGCAGTCCAGAGGGCAAGGCAGAAAAATTTCCTATGGATGATCACCAGACTTCATGACACTGTCAACCAAACAGTCAGCTCTTGGACTGGATTCAACATCAAAACGAGAGACAATGTAGCCGTAAAGCCTGACAAGGTTGGGTACTTGCCCACAATCAATTCGCCAGCGACAGAACTAAAGACTGTTCAAGAGATCCTTTCTCAGTCAGTCTCCATTCAGGAGCAGCTAGGCCTGGACAAGATTGCTGTTGTTATGGACCAGGCTCTGAATGCTAAGGCAACAGAGGTCGCCTGGAAACAACAACTTAGATTTGAGAATATACTCCTGATGATGGGTAATTTCCACGTTATTTGTAATATGCTGTCAATCATTGGGAAATTATTCCGAGATGCAGGACTTCGGGACCTAGCCGTCGAAGCTGGGGTAATAGCCGAGGATTCAATAGACAAAGTTCTAGATGGAAAGCAGTATAATAGAGGTGTTCGTCTGCACAAACTAACTTACGAAGCACTGATGCGACTTGTATGGAGGAGATTCGTTGAATGGTTAGAGAATGACCACAGTGCGGACCTGCCACATTTAGACGTAACGTTGCGTGTTGTGATGGCTATGCATGATGATACTTGTGCGGCCACACTGGAATCTACTACGAATGAGGGGTCTTGCCAGAAGATACTCCATCTGCTAGGTTGTTACCTGGATGTTTTGCGGCATGACAGTGGACATTTGGCAGCTTTTTGGATGATGTATCTTGACATGGTTGAGATACTGCTGGGACTCATTCGCGCAGATCGTGAAGGTGACTGGTACCTACATTTATCTAGTATTAGAAACATGATTCCTTGGTGCTTTGCATTGGACAAGACAAACTACGCTCGCTACCTACCAGTATACTATGCACAGATGACACGATTAGAGGAGACATGCCCAGACCTCGATGCTCACTTTCTAAATGGTGGGTTCTCCGTTCAGCTTGGGAAAGCAAACCCTTTTGCGAAGATTGCCATTGACCAGACTGTCGAGGAAACGGTTAACAAAGATACCCAAACTGCTGGTGGAACGAAAGGCTTCAGCTTAAAACCTAGTGCTCTGGCACGCTTTTACCTGACAGCTGAACACAGAGCTGAAGCTTTGAGACAGCTTCGAGACTTCGTATCATCATCGAACCAGAGTCAGCAAGGACTTGGTCATACCGACCTACAGCCATCGAGGGTAAAGAGGGATGAGGCTGATGTGATGTCTATTGTCGATATGCTTGAAAACAACTGGACAAACCCATTTTCCAATCAACTGTCAGATCTTATTAGCCTGTCTACTGGTGCAGCAGCTACATCAGCAATAACAAATGATATGTTGAAGGCTCACAGTAAAGGTGAAGAGGCTCTAAACAATCACATGGAGAGGCTGGAGACAGGGTCAGGATTTCATGATCCTATCAAGAAATTTAAATTACAAACATTTAGTGCCTTACAGAAAAGCACTGTTGTCAAAGCTGGTGCCAACAGAGAGATCATCCTGAAAGCAGACAATCGCGCCTTTGGACAAATGTTACTGATCGCTCAAAACAGAAAGTTGGATATAAAAGAAGTACTTCAATATCCACTGGGTCCGAAACCATGGGCATTAGCAAATCCCGATGGAACATTGAAAAAGACAGGAAAAGCAACAATAGGCACACACCTCGAAAAGACAGTTGCAAATGTTGAGTTACCAACTGGTTCTCGCGCAACTGTAGTTGATGCCATGGCAATAGTACAGGCGATTCAGGGAGAGAATCTTACTTATGACGAACTATCTGATACGATCCTGAAGAAAGTCCTCAATGAAGGTTGGGGGAGTGCACGAATTGATGTCGTTTTTGACCTCTACAAAGAGCATTCAATCAAAGCCGCTGAGAGAGTGAACCGTGGTTCACAGCGTGGAATTCTGTTCAGCCAGATAAAACCTGGACATCGAATCAAGAACTGGAGAAGGATCTTAGCTAGTACAGAAAGCAAAGCCAAACTCACCATTTTCCTGGCAGAAAATTGGAAAGAACAGCACAGTAGGGACAAACTTGGCAAGATAATACTGATGGTAACCTCGGGTGAAAAATGTTTCCAAATATCAAAGGATGATGTGTTGGAGATTGAACAGCTCAGATCAACACATGAAGAGGCGGACACAAGGATGATGATCCACGTGCAACATGCAGCAGCAAACTATAACAAGGTTGTAGTGATTTCTGAAGACACTGATGTGTTCATAATTCTCCTTTCTCTCCACGCACAGATGGGTACCAGAATCCTATTGAGAAGGGGTAAGAAGAATGCAGTGAGACTGATAGACATATCGCGGCTAGGGACAATTCTTGGGAAAGATGTATGCGCTGCATTGATCGGTGTCCAAGCCTATACTGGTTGTGATTCCATTAGCTCCTTCTCTGGGCAAGGCAAGGTCAAAGCTGTAAATTTGATATGCAAGAACCAGGTGTACAGAGAAATGTTCACAGATTTCGGACCTGAATGGCACATAACGGAGGATATGTTCCAAGTGATACAAGCATTCACATGTAGTATGTACTGTTTAAATGCAAACATCAAAGAGGTCAACAAACTCAGGTACGAAATGTTCCGGTCAAGAAAAGGTGACATATCATCAGGACTGCTGCCTCCATGTGAAGATGCACTACGACAGCATACGAATCGTGCAAATTACCAGGCGGCGATCTGGAGAAGAAGTCTAGATAGTTCACCACAGATACCCAGTCCAACTGATGGACATGGATGGAACCTAATAGACGGAGAACTTGGGATATGCTGGCTGACAGGACCACCAGCTCCGGATGTTGTTCTTGAGTTGATGGCCTGTAAATGCCCTAGACGTTGCGATGAAAACTGTCCCTGTGTAATGAATGGATTGCCCTGCACACCAGCATGCAAATTACAGGACTGTACGAACATGCAAGATGAGAATGAGGTGCAGTCAGACGACATGGAGGACAGTGACAGTGACGAAGGCTAAACCTTGTGTAAGGTAGGATAAATACACAAGCCGCAAAATTGAATCAAATAATAAAGTCAATTATTTCAATGTAACGGTTGTTGCTGATATCTAGTAAATTACTTAAGTTGACCAAATAGATAATTTGGCTTATATGGGTCTGAACATGATTTGTTAGTAAACTTATAAACAGAAATCATGAAAAAAAATCGAAAATGTTGCTTTTTTCAGATTAATCTTTTATTTGGAAACTGATAGTATTGATTAAACAGCATGAATCATACATCAACAGATGCAGAATTTTATTATTATGAACATTTTGAGCTATATTACATATCAATAGGTGAACCTGTTGAGGAGTTATGAAGGTTTCCCTGACTCGCACTATTTCAAAGAAAAAACGGCGGCCATATTTAAAGATGGCCGCCAAACTGACATTTGGCAAAGTGACCCGGAAGTTCATCAACCAATTTTGGACACTTTATACATCAGGCTAACTGAAAATCGTGGTTAAATCTATTCATCAAATTGGTAATGAAAATCTGTCTGTCACATGTACTAATGTCAGTTCTATGATGCTGAACTCAGTGTTCAGCTAAATGTTCACCGATACAAGGAGACACCTTCACGATGACTGAACAAATGATAGGGACTTTCGTACAATCGTGTTTGCCTCAAAATAACATCATTTCCAGCCTTGTTTACAAATGACGGTACAAATGACGATCAAACACAACACAGACAAGCTAAATCTTTAAAAGACAAACCTTTATACATATTTTCTTCTATTAAAGTCAAATAGTAGATATTTTAGGATGTATAATACTAAAGATGGATGGTCCTCCCAGATCAACTACGCATCAAATAACGGGTAGAATAATATCTCTCTATACTGCTTGGTCTGGTGGCCGAAACAAACTACTTCAAAATAGAGAAACAAACTACTTCAAAATAGAGAAACAAACTACTTCAAAATAGAGAACGACTACAGTTTCTTGATATTATAACTTTAGCATGCGTTTTATATTGTTCCAGTATTTCAATCCAGCAAAAACAAGAGAAGTGATTTAGCTGTGGATTACACTTGGTAATGATAGTATGGACAATTTCTCTGATTATAACATGAACTTTATATTGTTGCAGTTTTGCGTTCTTGGAGGTAAGCGGAGAAGTGTCTTAGACGAGGACGAGACATCGACATACGCAAAGACGACTGATCTTATCCACGTTCTCAATTCTCCACTTCGAGGCAGAGCACCTAGATTGGGTAGGTATCACATCCATGTTCTCAATTCTCCACTTAGAGGAAATACACACTGGGTATGCATCGTTTACATATTATCAATTCTACATCCACTTCGAGGCAGTGAACCTAGATTCGGTAGGTATCTTATCAGTGTTCTCAATTCTCAACTTATTGGGTTGGTATTTTAACCATATAAATATAAGTATAAAAGTCGAACACGAAATGCAGACCCAAAAACACGCAAAATGAAAACCATGAATGACAATGTTAACAAAGAAAGGCATGTGACGTCACAAACACAAAAAGGGTTGACAATGGGGATACCGCCTTGGAACGGTCAGTGGCAAAAAAGACCGTTTGGGTTTAAACCAGGTCCTAAGGTGCACCAGATCTCACATAACCATACTGTCATCCCAATAAAAAGGGACAGTGTAAATAAAGAAATCCCCGCCAGGAACTATTCCCTAACCAACAAGGCAGCATTAATAGGCAATATAAGTAAAACACAAAGATGCTCGTGTATATATAAATACAAAAGAAATAGCCTAGAAAGCCACAAAGAAGGTACTCAGTGACTGAAGCCAGAGCAACAAGAGAATAAATCATTGAGGGCACGACAAGACAAGATTGGAGACAAACATCAAACGTCACCGTTCTTTTGGGCTTTAGGTAGACGTCATCATAGGGTCCACAGCCTGTCCGGTCATCGAACAATTAAAGTGGCGAACTGTAAATGGGTCCACCATGCAAGTGATACCACGTCGAGGCAATTTTGTTTTGTCTATAATTCTCCAAAACATTCACCACTTTGAAGCAATACACATCCTTTCGGTAGTATCTCATCCATATTCTCAATTCTCCACTTCGGGGCAGTACATCTAGACTGGTAATGGGTATTTTATACATATTCTCCGTTCTTCACATCGAGGCAGTGCACCGAGGTTATGTAGGTATTTTATCCATGTTCTCAAGTCTCGACCAAGGCTGTGCACCTAGATTGGGTATGTATTGTATCCATATAACTCTCCAATTCGAGGCAGTGCACCTAGGTTAGGTAGGTATTGTATCCATATAACTCTCCAATTCGAGGCAGTGCACCTAGGTTAGATAGGTTTTGTATCCATATAACACTCCAATTCGAGGCAGTGCACCTAGGTTAGATAGGTTTTGTATCCATATAACTCTCCAATTCGAGGCAGTGCACCTAGGTTAGGTAGGTATTGTATCCATATAACTCTCCAATTAGAGGCAGTGCACCTCCATTAGGAAGGTGTTTTATCCATATAACTCTCCAATTCGAGGCAGTGCACCTATGTTAGGTAGGTATTTTATCCATATAACTCTCCAATTCGAGGCAGTGCACCTCCATTAGGAAGGTGTTTTATCCATATAACTCTCCAATTCGAGGCAGTGCACCTCCATTAGGAAGGTGTTTTATCCATATAACTCTCCAATTCGAGGCAGTGCACCTCCATTAGGAAGGTGTTTTATCCATATAACTCTCCAATTCGAGGCAGTGCACCTAGGTTAGGTAGGTATTTTATCCATATTTTCAATTATCCACGTCGAGACAGTGCATCTAGATTGTGTAGGTATCTCATCCATATTTTCATTCTCCACTTTGAAGCAGTGCATCTAGTGGAATCCCGGTGGGATTAATTAGAACACGCATCGGTGAGAGGAGATTAGGTTTTAGTGTGGTATGTATAGAAATAAATTGTGGACTTCCGGAAGAAAGCATGAAATTTGCAAGTTTGAAACTTAGGGTATGAATTTTAAATATAAAAAAAAGAAGACACGCCCGTGGACCCATTTCTCCCGTGTCAATGAGGCCCTAAAAGGAGTATCCCAAATTTTAACAAAGCTGTTATTAATCTTAATAATTATGTTTATTGTGTCGGAAAAATGTTTCGAAATATAAGTAAAACAGATAAAAATTAGTAACAAGATAATATTGAACGTATTTTTACTTATTTACCTTCCTTGTTAAGCATAATAATAATAATTATGAGGCCCACAAAAGGGGCATTATTTTTTAATTAGCAGAGCTCAAATGTGAGCTATCGGGATTACCATTCGACCATCTTCCTTCCTTAACATTTGCTTTAAAATACTTTTCACCAACGGCTTGGCTAATTTTGACCATGAACAATCCTTAGATTAGCGTCATTCAAGTTTGTTAAAATTAGGTCAACATGAGTTCCAGCATGTAACTAAAAATAGTAGATAACAATAAAATAAAATCTCAAAAACTGCCAATACTGTTTTGGACAGATGTTACTTTAATACTATCAAGCTTGCTCATATGAAGTGGTCAAAAATAGCCGCACCAGTGTGGTGGAGGGTTTTTATTTTGAGAGCACATGTTTTAACGTAGACTTATATTGAGAACACTTGAGAATTCTACTATGAAACCACAAGACAAAGAGGTTATACTACTTCGCATGTAGCATGAGCTTATGGTCATCTATCACGTTTGTTCAAATGATGACACTGAGGTTCATTTTGTGCCCTTCATGCTGTGACCTCAGGCGTCAGTGTTACCTAGAGTTGTATAAAAAAATCATTGAAAAATATTCTCTA
Source organism: Cyrtodaria siliqua (assembly GCA_037043455.1). NCBI lineage: Eukaryota > Metazoa > Mollusca > Bivalvia > Adapedonta > Hiatellidae > Cyrtodaria > Cyrtodaria siliqua. Next base: position 32,188 of record JAWPHD010012280.1, read on the forward strand.
ACAGTATGAGAGCTGAGTAGTGTAATGCCTTATGCCTTAAAACGATTGTTTTAAGATGTTATACAGGAACATCTTAAAACAATCGTCATAAAAAGATAGCAAATTTCATTAAAATGTATTGCCCTTTCAATAGCAGTATGAGAATTCAGCAAAAGTCCACTCTGAATGTGATTATTGGAACAAAACACTAATCTTGAAAATACTCCTGCTAAGAATTCTACAAGCTAATAAGGGAGAGTCACTTTGGTAGATCTGTGATATCATGGTTCATCGTACTTGACCATATATTCTTGATCGCTGGTTATCCGTGCATGTTCGTTACCTAGACACTTTACTTATGGCCAGTTTATCAACATAAGAATAGTTTCACATCGATACATGTGTCACCCGGAAATCAAGAAAAAAAGAGTATGAAAGGGGAAATTTGGAAATCGCCGAACACGAAATACACAAAGTATTGTAGTCGCGGTTTGATTTGGACCGTTCATGAACGGTAGTGAAAAGTGCTTGCTACCATTCACGCTCTCTTGCCCCGGGTTGAGCAGAACTCGATATTTAAAATGTCAATAGTACAGAAATTTAAAAAATTTGCAACAGCCGAACATGATCAATTCCACAAGCAAATACTTCTATCAGAAAGGATACTGGGTCAAAAGGAAAATGCTGAAATATTGAAATGGACAGTGTCATGACCAGAAATAGATTTTAACTAAAGTGAACAAAAAGGACATGGTTATAATAAAACAGCATAAACAGACAGTCAGCACCCAGAGAAGGTTGTTTAACCATGTCAAAACAATTATCAGAACGAAGGACGCAACAGGAAAGACTTAGCAGACATTATAACCAATGACACAAACGTTTTGACGAATGACTGAAGACAAAATTGCATTCGTAAGAAATGAAGAGGAAACAGGAAGCGAAAGGTACAACCTTTTTAAAATGAAAACATCAATCATTCTCTGGCCAACAAAGGAAGCCCAACTTTTAACAATTCCGATGCAAGGGAAACACAAAGAACCGATGATTTACAATGAGAAACCATGCAATGCCACCAGTATTGGCAGTAAACAACAGCTGAAGCAGCTAATACAACATTGTTGCAATCAAATAGGAAGACAGTCTTGTGAAATGACAAATATACCAGTTCTTGTTAAAGTACACGAAAGAATATTCTGTCCAGCAAGCCATATTTTACTATCAAAATGTGTAGAATTGAATTCAGTGAATGTTGCTCATAAACTGATCGACACATTGAAGGTTATTTAGAGCTGTCACAAAGTGAGGGGAAGGATATACTGGTATAGCAATCCGGGAACCTACCCAACTATTATTAATGAATAGAATCCTATGGCTCTGTAACATTATCGTAGGATAGACTCCGATATACGGGACAACATGGTTTACGTCCCCATTCGATGGGCAGTCTCTAGCCCAAGAACACATCGATGAAACTCAGTGGCGCAGACGAGGCTTGAATCCAGATCCTCAAGTTTCGAGTTCACCGCGCTATCCACTGGGCCATGCCAGCCCTCGACCTTTGAAGAGAGAGTGCCCTGTATTCAACAAGCAATGAGGATGCTAAAGTGTTTTATATATCTGCTCTTCAACCATGTAACCACGAAGATTCAGATACAAGCTACAGTGCCCAAGATTGAATTATTAAACAAATATAATATGTCGTAGTCTAGCTGTAACGCTCGCAAGCCTATGAGTTGGATATATGTTGCATTTTGTATTTTTAAAGTGCATATTCTAAGGTATAATCATGAAAAGTTTCATGCTTTCGTCCGGAAGTCCACAATTTAACCCCTGGCTTGTCGTGCCCTCAATGGTTTGTTCTCTTGTTGCTCTGGCTTCTGCCAAGTCATTGCAGAGACTTCTTTGTGGCTTTCTAGGTTATTGTTGTTGTTTTGTATTTATATATACACGAGCATCTTTGTGTTTTACTTATACTGCCTATTAATGCTGCCTTGTTTGTTAGAGAATAGTTCATGGCGGGGATTTCTTATTTACACTGTCCCGTTTTATTGGGATGACAGTAGGGTAAGTGTAATGTTTGGTACACCTGGTTTAACCCCCCAGCGGCCTTTTTTGCCACTGAACGATCTTATCTTATTTTCATCTTTAAAATTGTTCTGTGTTTATGTGTGTATTTGTGGTTGACTGTCGTCATTGAATGCTACTTTTCCTGTTCGATTTTTATATCTATATATTTTTATATCTATATTTATACATACCCCACTATTACAAATGCAGCGTGTTTAGTATCCCGGCCAGGGATGCGCTTTGCACTGGAAGGAGAAACAGTGGTTATAAGAGTTCAGTATCTGATATCTGTCGGATATCTGTCTGATAGGTATTTAAAACTGTAAGCGAATTATTAAAACAGCTTTGTGTATATATTTAATACAATTTGAAGTTCGCATTTTTCCTTCAATGTTCTACAATATGTCATTTTCAAAAACAATAATTTGCTTTGCACTGTTCAAATATTTATTAATAATAATGTTCAAATATGCAAGTATATACACATATAATAACAAACTGACGGAACCCCGCGAGTTTTAAAGAAAACAAGATTTGATTTTTTAATACGAATTAAGCCTAACCAAATTGTTCTTGAGTGGTTCATTTTCAGCTCTGTATTTTCACCGCCATGACGGTCTACAAGAACATATTGTATATCGTTCTATACCGCTCTCGCTCATAACTCATCATCATGGCATATGGCAAGATAGATGCATGTTATATACTGTTATTTCATATTTCAGCTCCAGTATCTTTAGGTTTCATCAACTTCGCCAGTCTGCTGTTCGTTTTTCTAGTGTGACGACTGTGTGGAATTGCGGTAGAATGGTCGACATATTGCAGAACTGTGTATGTTGTCTACGTCATATTGACATTCGTCATATTGTGTTTAATAAACATTTCACGAATATCTAAATGTGTTTGTTCAGTCCAGGTTCCCTAAGAAACCATACATTTTGGTACATGTAGAAATGTTGCAAGACGCTTATGGAAGGAGGTACTTGACCTTGACCCTGTGACTCAACTAAAGCGCACATACCCCTAAAACGTGAGCTCTTTCTTCCGCCGCAACAGTTGATACATTCAGTACTTTCTGTTAGCCATTACATTGTCTTGGAAATAAAGCAAACGTTTGTCACTACATTTTGGAAGGGGTAATCTCAAAAGGTATTGGATGAATCGAATTACCTTTTGCGGGAAGAAGAACTTCATGTTTTAGGAGTATGTGCACTTTGAGGACTTACTCTTTTTAGTGATAGTGGCCATGTTGGATGTGATGTGGACCTAATTTCAACAAAATTAAGACTCGTGAGAATCCACTTTGTGTAGTTTGGTCAACATTGACGAGGTTATTTCTGAGGAGTTGGATGCGTTTATTTACAATAATCGGCTCTATCTAGACCAGCTTTATACACCCAAATAGCGCTAATATATCGGGCGCCGTTTTACTATTTAATCACTATTTATAGATATCCATAATTGAATTGAAGATCTCTATAATTCGAATATAAGATATCTATCAATCGATTTATAGATATATTAACATGAGTTATGGATATCTATAATTCAGTTGAAATATAAATACCTTGTATTCGATTTTAAGATAGCAATACAATTTAAGATATCTAAATCGATTTATATATATATATATATAATTCAATATAAGATATCTTTAAATCGTCTCGAATTATAAATATATATATATATATATCTTATTTATATCTCTTATTCATCCCGGAATTGAATTTGCAGCCATTGTTTTGTACGATGCGTTAAGCCAGTAACGATTTTCAGGGGACCAGTTCGTGAACATTGAATGCATTAAATTATAGATATCATTAATTCAACAGTATTTATGGATATCTATAATTCATAAATCGAATTTATGGATATCGATATAAATCGATTTACGGATATATTAAATGTGAAGTATATATATCTATAAATCAACAGTATATGGATATCTATAATTATAAATCGATTTACGGATAAATTAAATGTGAAGTATATATATCTATAAGATACAAGTATCATCTATAAATGCTCGTCAATTAATGATATCAATATGAATTATGGATATCCATAATTCGAATAGAAGATATCTATAAATAATGATATCTGTAAGTAATATAGGATACCTTATATCCAGATTATAAATATCTTCTATTCAATTATGAATATCTATAAATAGTGAATAAATAGTAAAACGTCGTCCCATACTAATCCGCTTTGCGATCGGTGGAGCAGAACATGCGCATGTCACTCTTATTTATCGCTAGGTTTAATCAGAGGTAACTCTGAGATTCCGTATTGTTTGGGGCGCTTGTTTCAGCCAAAGAGTTTTTATTCGAAAATGGTTTTAAATTGTTGGATATTCGTAAATTAAGAAAACCTGAAAATTATAAAAATAGAAAAATATGAAGGCTAACTGAAGTTATATGAAATTTCTTATTTTTCTGCTGTCCCACCAACAAGGAATTTACATGGGAAAAGCCCCATCAAAAAATCTTTTGGGCTGTAAAATATTTATTTCTCAACCGATTTTCAAAACTAAGGTATTTTTATTTAAGACTAAAAATACCAGTTCTACTGATTTAAAAATGATGCACGTATTATTTAAATTTCTCAAGCTACTGCAAAAAAACCTTTGGCTGAAACAAGCGCCCCGGACAATAGTTCATTAATCTACAAATTTACTATAACCGTGCATAAATTGACGGTTATAAACTTTTTATACACGCTGTGTTTTTTTACTATATGGCTCCTCCAAGGTACTTAAATGTAATGTAAAAATGTTTAAGCATATATATGTATCAGTACCTTGATTTCTCCCCCACCCCACCCCACCCCATCCCCGTCAAACACAGAGTAAGTAATCACAGTACTAAAAGTACTGAGAGGTGTCATAGGCCGGATAGTTTGCAGTAAAGAAAAAGTAAAAATAATCGTTCCGCGTTCTCATTCTGATACTCTACCGACATGCATAGATGAAGGGAGAATTCAATGTTTGAAAAAATTCTTTTTTGGTAAAATTTTAGAAGAAATTACGAGCTATATTACTAGCCCCGGTGTCGGTGTCGGCGTCGGATTGGTTAACCTTTTTCGGTAAGCTGCTATCTCAGAAACTGAAGAATTCAATGAAACTTCACACATGTATTCGGCATAAACAGATAACATGCCACGCACAAGTTACAAAACTCTGCAACCTATTTTGGCAAAGTTATGCGCTTTTTTAAATACTTTGTCAAGCTGTGTTAAGGGTGAGTATGTAAAATAGTATGAGCTTGCCACGCGCAAGTCGCATAACTCTGTAACATATTTTGGTCTTTTTTATTTAGACAAAATGTATAAGTAACCATATTGGAATGACACTTCACAAATGTATTCGGTATCAATGAATAAAAGTCCACTCGCAAGTCATAAACTTATTTTGGCACAGTTTTGCCAATTTTTTTAGCTTAAGCATATTGTGTTCGGTCTGTTGAACCACTGGACAGATTGGAATGAAACTTGCCACACACAATTCATATAACTCTGAAACCTATATTGGCACAGTTATGCACTCCTTGTTTTAACTAAGGCAAATTTTGTTAGATATCTGTATATAAGGTGATACATGTTACCACTTCGCAGATTGGAATGGAACTGCACATATTCATTTGATCAAATACGCATTGATAAGTTTTCGTTTTTGTCTCGCCTTTTCGAAGAAAAAAAAGAGACATAGGTTTTGCTTTTCCGGCGGCGGCGGCGTCAACATTCAAGTTTTGCGTTTAGGTCATTTTCTCACAAACTGTATACACTAGACCTTTCAAACTTTGCTTTTAGTTGTATCTTGGGTGGTACATCGCAACGTGACAAAGCAAATGTGGAAGTGACCTTGACCCTCCAAGCAAAGGGCAGATAACTTAATATTTTCTAGGTTCAACTTTTGCGTTTAGGTCACATTTTCACAAACTGTATGCACTAGACCTTTAAAACTTTGCTTTTAGTTGTATCTTGAGTGGTACATCGCAACGTGACAAAGCAAATGTGGAAGTGACCTTGACCCTCCAAGCAAAGGGCAGATAACTCCCATGAACTATAATTATGCACTAGATGTTTTAAACCTAATTTAAAGCTTAATCTTTGGAAGAAAAAATATCCTATTTTGACATAGTTGTGGCGGGTAGTGCATCTGTTTGGACCCATATGGACCTATGACCTTGAACTACTTTTTGGAGCTGATGATTTTTAGCTGTACTGGACAAGAGCTTTCATTTTTCATCTGATCTTTACCAAACTTTAATAGATTGTTAATATCAATGAAAGCTCGGATAAGTTCGAAAACCAGCTAGATCGGACCAGTAACAGCGGAGTTATGGCCCTTGATTTAGTTAAAAATGCTATATTTTGCCTCGTTAATACGATAGGGCTTTCATTTTTCACCTCTGATATTTACCAAACTTTACCAGATGTTTTTGCCTTTTATTATTAGTTGTTTTTTTTGTTAACTTTTTTTTTTAATATAGATATAAATGTTTTAGTTGTGCCCGTTGCATTTTTTTCCAGTTTGATTTTTGATGGAGTTACGGCCTCTTGACAGTTTTACTTTTAAATTTCTTGTCGGCGCTACTCCTCCTAAACGCTTTTTTTAGATTTCGCCGAAACTTGGCATGAAGCATCGGTAAGATGTCTAGTTGTGCATATCGCGCTTTTGTTCTAGTTCGCTGATTTATGACGGAGTTATGGCCCTTTGACATTTTTACTTTAAATTTCTTGTCGGCGCTACTCGTCCTAAACGGCTTGGATTTCTACAAAATTTGGCAGGAAATCTCAGTAGAATGTGCAGAGCGCGGTATATCAATGAAATATTGGACAAGTTCGAAAACCAGCTAGATCTTGCTAGTAACGACAGAGTTATGGCCCTTGATTTGTTGAAAAATGATATATTGTATTTTCCTTTGTTAAATCTGTAGTTATTTCATTTTTTATCTGATCTTTACCATATTTGTTTAGAATGTTAATATAAACCCCCACCCATTTATATGAAGTTTTATTCATAGAAGAAAGTGGAACAAATTAAAAAATACCCATGCCAGACTAGACACAGCAGACTTATTGCCCATGATTACCAGGTGAGAAATCTAAGGCCATCCTATCCCTGTTGTTTTTGCATTGGATGTACTGATCAGGGTATACTGATGTTTTTACATAATACTGATGTTTTTACATAAGTATACCCTTTTTATGAGCCGCTATTCGAAGAATGATGGAAGGGCATATATCGTTACCCTGTCTGTCCATTTGGGTGTTCAGCGGCTATCCAGATTAGCAGCCTGCGATGTAAATAGGATCTAAATGTAAGTGCTAATTTGAGCCCCGAAACCATATCCAGACCACCGTCTAGCCCATCCCCCACCCCCACTACCACCACTCCATAGACCAACGTCTAACCCATCCCCCCCACACACACACACCCCACCACCATCACCACCACAACTCCCTAGACCAACGTCTAACCCACCCCCACCACCACAACTCCCTAGACCAACATCTAACCCATTCCCCACCCCCACCACCACAACTCCCTAGACCAACGTCTAACCCAACCCCCATCCCACCACCACAACTCCCTAGACCAACGTCTAACCCATCCCCACCACACACACCACCCCCCCCCCCCACCCGATCACCACCACCACAACTCCCTAGACCAACGTCTAACCCAACCCCCACTCCACCATCTCATCTCCCTAGACCAACATCTAACCCATCCCCCACCCCTACCACCACAACTCCCTAGTCCAACATCTAACCAATCCCCACCCCCACCGTCACAACTCCCTAGACCGACATCTAACCCATCCCCCACGACCACAAGTCCCTAGACCAACGTCTCACCCATCCCCCACCCCACCTCCACAACTCCCTAGACCAACATATAACCCATCCCCCACCCCCACTACCACAACTCCCTAGTCCAACATCTAACCAATCCCAACCCCCACCGTCGCAACTCCCTAGACCAACATCTAACCCATCCCCTACCAACACCCCAACCCCACCACCACAACTCCCTAGTCCAACATCTAACCAATCCCCACCCCACACCACCACAACTCCCTAGTCCGACATCTAACCAATCCCCTACCAAAACCCCCTACCCACACCACCACAACTCCCTAGACCAACACCTAACCCATTCCCCACCCACAACCAAAACTCCTAGACCAACATGTAACCCATCCCCCACCCACATGCGTGCGTGCGTCCGTCCGTGTCAAAAATGGTGTCCAGGCTCTAACTTTGGTAGGTATTATCTAATCTTGTCCAAACTTGGTTAAATTGTATATGGACACAGTGTCGCAGCTAAGTTCGATAATTGGCCCCATAGCCTCAGTTATTCTTAAGTTATGTCCTTTGGAATAGTAAAAATTCACGAAATTAAGGTTGTCCGGATTTTAACTTGAGTTAATTGTTATTCGGTCTTGGTCAACATATATATGGGTACATTGTCTTGGACAAGTTCAATAATCGGCTCCATTGCCTCAGTAACTCCAGACTTATGCCCCTTAGGATAGTAACAGTTCACGTGAATAAATTCAATGCGGACTTTAACTTGAGTAGTTATTATCCAATCTTCTCCAAACATGGTTAAATTATATGTAGTGTTGAGGAAGGCACGAACGATAACTCTACGTCACGTGACGGGACTACATTAGCAGTAGTAGCAGTAGTAGCAGCAGCAGTAGCAACAGTAGTAATAGTAGCAGTAGCAGCAGCAGCAGCAGCAACAGCAGCTTTATTAATGATGGCAATTCCATTGACTATGGCGTTTGTTCAAATGAAGTCCCACAGGTCCCAAATGGCCGCGCCCAAGGGTTCACAGTTTGAATATAGAATGTTGCATGTTTTATATAGACTTATATTAGGAAAAACAAGCCTTCTCTGAAAACGAAAAACATTAGACCTCAAATAAATTGCATGTAGCATAAACGTATGGTCCTATACAACGTTTTCTCAAATTGTGACCCTGTGGTCGAATTTGGCCCTGCGCCAAGGTAACATATTTAACATATATTTATAAAGGAAAACTCCAACAAATTTCGTTGGTTGGATGGTGTTTTACGTCATTTTCAGCACATGTTAGGCTATATATGATGGCCGTTCTTTTCTTGGTGGATGCAGGCCATCCACATTTTCCTGGGTAGAACCTATGGAAAGCCGTAGTTGATCCTGTGATTATAATTATTTTTTACTATATGTTTAACTGAATTATGATAATCACCACATTTTTACGATTTTGTACGTGTTATCATTATTATCAAAATCCATACATTTTTAGCTCTCTGAAAAATGTATACATTCTGAAAATGCTAAAAATGTATGGATTTTGATAATAATGATAACACGTACAAAATCGTAGAAATGTGGTGATTATAATAAAAATGTTAACATTTTCAGAATGTATACATTTTTTCAGAGAGCTAAAAATGTATGGATTTTGATAATAACGATAACACGTACAAAATCGTAAAAATGTGGTGATTATAATCATTCAGTTAAACATATAGTAAAAAATAATTATAATCACAGGGTCACCTAGGGCTTTCCATAAGAACCAGTTAATGCATATGTTATAATAGAATGTGTGTTTTGTTATAATAGAATTTGTGTTTTTCGTTTTTTTAGATTTGTGTCGTTCGTTTTTATTCTGTTCTTTTTCTGTGTTTAACCAAATGTTTCTTTCTACGGGAATTAGTTCAACTCGATCCATTGTACAGTTAATTTTCTTTTAATTATTCAATAAATGTACAGTTCTACATATTCACAACACATATCTAGGCCTAAATTATACATGTATATACACGGCGCCGAAGCGCTAAATTCGTGTTTCCTTTCTACATGGTTCTTCCTTCAGTTCCCAAACTCCTCTCCTTAACCCGCTTCAATCAAAGTCAGTTTTCCCCAAATTAAGAGTAGTAGTATAAGGTTTTATTTTCCTCGCCGTTGGCAACTAGGCCTTTTGGCGAGGTTTTCAATAGTAGTTTATTTATAATAACCTTAGTAGTTTAAATAATGTTACTAATGCTTATCAATCTCGCACGGATGGCAGGATCCAAGCAGACGCAAGACATGGCAATAGATGGTTTGCAGGGACACAAGAAGATTAACTTGGTAGAGGCTGAGTGAATAAGCTCATGTTGGTCTATTTTATATATAAAATTCAATCGAGGATTATAAATAATAATTTTATTTTCCAGCGCCAGCGCGTCACCATTTCTTAAAAATGATTTAACTTAATATGTACATAAATACATAATCCATGTTGTGTCTGCTTCATGCTCCCTTCCAAAGGGAATGGACTCTTATAATTATAAGCATATAATGTTAAAAAAGAAATCGTTAAAATGTCCAGTGTTGTTAGTAAGACATCACTCCAAATCTCTCAATACAAAATAATTCAGTATGAGTTTTGCGCTTATGAGAGCAAAAACGTTAAATGGAGTGTGTCCCTCCGCCAAAGCCACGGGGAGGCCACACTGGGGAGGGCAAGAAGCAGAGGTATACATAGGTTTTACATCTTAATATTATTTCCCCTGTTATCCCGATGTGTGCGTCAGATCAAACTAAAAATAGCATCTTCCCAGCTGTCGATATAAAATCAATGTGAAGTATTAAGCATATATACATCTTAATATTATGTCCCCCGTTATCCCGATGTGTGCGTCAGATCAAACTAAAAATAGCATCTTCCCAGCTGTCGATATAAAATCAATGTGAAGTAATAAGCATATATAAAACTAAATAGGACAGCCAGGAATTTCTCTGTGTTGACTACGACCCAGAGAGCCAGTACAGCGACTGTCTAACCAGGTGGCAGTCAGTACTGAGTATGACCCAAATTTAGTCTACTATATAAGTAGACTATGTTATTCATAAGAAGTTTATATATTATGTTGTTACTTACGTAGACTAATAAGTAATCATATGACGTTTACATAGTGTTAAATATGACGATTATCTGCACTCTAATAGAAAGGGTTTACAATTTGGTAAAATTATACTGAATAAACGAATTTAAATCAAACCATCAGTGTTTTCGAGTCCAGCAGACAAAACATACAAGCTAAGCCACTGGGCCGTCCAACATTGTAGTTTTAGTCTAAATCTTCTTTTCGAATTTTGTGCCCAGGATGAAAGAACTGAGAGCGCTAAATACTTGAACTTATGTTTTTTGATAGGATCTAAAATGTTAGTTAAATTAAAGGGTAATGATAAGTTTAGCAATTTTAATTTTAAGATATCTCTCTGTATTTCAAACTGAGTACAATCAAGTAAATAATGTTCCGTAGTAAAATGGACTAGGCAGTTAGGACAATCCTTATGAAGGTCGTTAATTATGTGGCTGCCTAAATTAGCCGGTAATAGATTGTACCCCATTCTCAGTCTTGTAATTACTTTATCGATAAGCATATTGGTAGAAAATGGTTCCTGAATTTTGAAGTTTGTTTTAAGTCTAGAGAAAGTATGGAACTTGTTAAGGCCCGGTCCCACCGCAAGAACTTTGCTGGAGCGTTCCTGGAGCGGTGAAAAAATTTCATCACCGCTCGTTACCGTTCACCAGAAGTTGGCCCCCGTTAAGGCAACGCCGTATACGCTCGGCCACCGCTTATGGTCCCTCCTACCGCTCCGAAAGTTTTGAGCTGCCCAAAATATTGCGAGCGGTGAGGAGCGGGCAATTTTCCGCTCCGGCAAAGTTCACCACCGCTCCAACAACGCCCAGTCAAAGTTTGGCACCGCTAGACGCAAGTTCGTGGACGCTTGGGTCCGCTAGGCCAACGCAGAAATCTTGAACGCTGGACCACCGCTGCTTCGCCAGCTTTGCCCGGGCGGTGATTAAACGTTGCACAAACTTTGGTGGAGCGGTTGTAAGCGTTTTACGAGCGGACACGGATTGCTGGAACGGTGTCGGGCGTTGAAGCAGCGATCCATTGCGGTGATGAACTTTGGTTTGGCGTTGGTATGGAGGTGTCGGAGCGGGACCAGAATTTGGCTATAGATACGGGGAGAAATGGACCAGGAGCCCATTTGGAATCGAGCTGCCGTTGAGTGCAGACCTCATTCGAATTTGCTCAAAGTTACAGTAAAACTGTACTACCATGGATGCTGAGAGACTTGCTATGATTGGTGCACTAGTCCAGCAGCAGAATCAGAACCTCCTCAGATTGCAACAAGCTGTTGACAGAAGGAGAAGAGAGAGAAGGAGAGACAGAGTTGTGTGGGTCAGACAGTGGATACTGAGAAGGCCTGAACATGGACTGTATGACAAGCTGATGGTGGAGCTGAGGAATGAGGATCCACGAGCCTTCCAGCACTTCATGAGGATGCCAGCAGCCATGTTTGATGAAGTTGTACAGAGGCTGACCCCCAGATTGACCAAGCAAGACACCAATTACCGAGCAAGCCTGAAACCTGGTCTCAAAGTGGCAATCACCCTACGGCACATGGCCTCTGGTAACACATACAGAAACATGCAATACGCCTGGAGGGTTCCCCACAACACCATCAGTGTGGTAGTCAGAGAAGTGGTAAAGGCCATCATTGAGGAGTACACAGATGAAGTCTTGTTTTGCCCAACAACTGAACAAGGATGGAGAGACCTGGCTGACCAATGGTACCAGAGATGGAACTTTCCCCACACAGTTGGTGCCATTGATGGCAAGCACGTGGCCTGTAAAGCTCCTCGTAACTCTGGCTCAGAATTCTACAACTACAAAGGCTTTTACAGCGTGATCCTGTTTGCCATGGTGGATGCTGACTACAAGTTCACCTACATTGACCTATCAGGCAATGGCTCATCCTCAGACGCTCAGATCTACAACGAAAGTGATCTCCATCGTGGGCTGGACCAGAACAGGATTCATGCCTTTCCTCAGCCAGACCCCCTACCCAATGACAATCAGGATGTGCCTTACTTCATCATCGGGGATGACGCCTTCTCACTGCGGACCTACCTCATGAAGCCGTACAGCACCAAAAACCTCACCCATGAAGAGCGCATCTTCAACTATCGGCTGTCCAGGGCAAGACGGGTCGTGGAGAACGCCTTCGGCATCCTGGCCAACAGGTTCCAGATTCTGCTCACCACCATGCAACATCACCATGAAACTGTCAGAACCATCGTGGAAGCTTGCTGCATCCTCCACAACCTGATGCGCACCCGCTTCCCAGTGCTCCAGAACAGACTTGTGGACCGTGCACAACCAGATGGGAACCTGCAGCCTGGGACATGGAGAGAAGGACGGAACTTGGAGGACACTATCATTGTGCAAGGCCCCAACACAGCCTCACGTGATGGGAAGAGGCAGCGAAACCTACTCAAGCATTGGTGCAACTCCCCAACAGGATCAGTGGACTGGCAGGAGAGAATGGTGGCTATCAACTGAACACTGTGCAGAACACTGAGGAGACACTTGTGCATTGTACATATTATATATACTCATGTTTATTACTTTGTTGTAAATGTTATTTGATATTGTTAAAGGAACTCGAACGTTAATGGGGCCCCAGTATTGGAAATGCAATGAACAAATTGTGCTTGTGTTTGATTGAAATGTTATGAGAGATTATTAAAGAAATTTGTGATACGATTCATTCTTGATGTCATACTACATTAAAGCTATATAGGCGGCTTTGGTCAGCAGATTTGTTTATATTTACAAACAGCAACCTAAATAATACATTGAACTAAGCCCCTTGAACACTTCTCATAGCTCCACTACCTGATAGCCAACATAGTCGAATAAAAATAATACATTTGATCAAAGTTGTTAGCGGTCACCTATTGACATTTGAAACAATAACAATAACATCAACAACACATTCGGTCCGCTGCCGTAACGTAAATCTCCGAAATAACCTCGGAAACAACCGGAAGGGAATCGGGATTGGTCACGTGATCAGGAACGAGCTTCAAATATCAAAACAAATGGCGTGTGGGAACTTAAGGTAGTATATAAACGAATTAATATTTCCTCGGTTCTGTTTTACTTACCAATTTCTCGAACGCCATTGAAAATACATATTCTAAAAAAATGTTTTATCATCTTTATTGTATTGTTCGTTATATACTAGACTATATGATTTCAAGGTATTGCACAGTGTATTTTATATAGGTTTAAAGTACCAATACATTATGCCCCATTTTGTCAATTATTTGGAATAAGCTGTGTTTTTGCCGCACCACCTTAACGGATAATTAACACTTGATCGACCGCGATGCTCGATTATTTCGTGTATTTAATGCGGCCAAACTTAACATCGAAATGTGTTTGTTTCCTTTGAGGAAAACCAAGCATAATATGCGTAGTAGTGTCACATTGTTAAACACAAAATACATTATCTTTGGTCTGAGTCGCTGTGCTCGTCATACAATGCTACAATCGATCTGTCATATACATACCAACAACAATGGTGAATGGATGAATTTTGACCTTGTTTGTTTTGACTGTTTTTATTTTTAGATCGCCGACTACCCACGATTATTGCCGTACGCGTCCGTACCTAGTCGGTAGACAAACGGATCACAAAATGTAAACAATGTACTTGATTTTTCAAACGGTAATACAAACTAAATAAACATAAATTTGAATCCGTTTATCTCACGAATTCTCATTAAATTGTCACTTATGCATAACCATACACCAACAAGTAGAATTGATTGGGTGTTTTAAACAGCCTATATACCTTTAATAAAAGCACTTTATATTTAAAACATGTCTTGTTTAATACTTGAAGGTTTTTTGTTAAAGTTAGAAGTTCCAATAAAGGTCTTTAATCTTGTTGTTGTTGTTGTTTCAAAATATGTATTCAGGATAAAAACATGTATCAGCACAATGGCTGTTTTACATCATGGTCCTGAAAAGGACAAAATAATACAGTAGCAACAATACAAATATAAGATACAAACAAAAGTAGTCAAGAGTAGTTTAATAAAAATGCTGTTTATTAAAGCTCAAAGCTTTTGAGACCACCCAAACACACAAGTGCACATGCAAACAATAAACAGCAAACATCAAAACAGCTGGCCAGCTCATCCCTTAAACAAAAATCACATGAAATATCTGAGCAGTCCCTTCAACACATCACAAGCAGTCTCAATTCTCCTCGATGGTGGCCCTCATCTCTGCAAGTACATCAGCAGTCCCTTGAGCTGAGGTGGTGATTGGTATGGGTGGAGCGTACATCTGCTGCCTCTGGAGGTCCTGGAGAATCCCCCCCTCGCTGACGGCGCTCATGTTGGTGTGGTTAATGGAGAAAAAGTTCTGCGTGTCTGACAACATGAGGCCTTCGTTGGAGCTCCTTGGGGTGGAGGATGGCTGGCTGACTCTGGGTGTCTGCAATTGCTGGAAGTGCTGAGTCTGATGCTCAGGCTGAGACTGTTGCTGGAAGTCGAGAGGCTGCTGCTGGAAGTCGTGATGCTGAGGCTGGGGCTGGAAGTAATACGGCTGCTGCTGCTGGTAGAAGGTGAGCGTGGGTGAAAGTGCTGATGCTGGAGGAAGGGGGTGGGGGATGGGTCGCTGCATCTCGTGGAGGATGGCCGTCATCCTCTCCACTGTGAACTGGTACTGGGCCTCAGGTAGTCCTTGGAGAGACTGGGACATGTACGTGATGAAGGGCTGCCTTTCATGGCTGATCTCCTGGGCTTGGACCAGTCTCTCCATGAGGGCGTTGGTGGCCTTCATACTATCCCTCATCTCCAGCATCGCAGGGGAGTCTTCAGGCTCGGCTCTGGTGGCGGCACGGCGTGGTCTGGTGGTGGTGGAGGAGGGAACTGGTGAGGGGGTGCCCTGGGACCTCGTGACTGCCGCTTGAGTTTCAATGAGCGAGAGGGAGCCCTCGTCCTCTTCCTGTTCCTCGACGTCGTGGGAAGGCTGGCGAGAGGTGCTGGCCGACGCCGAGGGCTGGCCTGCTGGAGGCTGGCTGGCTACAGGTTCCTGTGTGAGGAGTATGCTTCTAAGTGGCTGACCTTTCCTGGGCTTCACCTCCTTGTGCATGAAGGCGCAGTTCCTCTGGATGAACAGTTCTCTGTCCGTCAAGTTCGCTGCAGCCTGGCCAGACTTCTTGGAGAGAAGCTTAGCGTAGAGGTCCCGGACTGACTTCCACCATGTCCTGAGAGATTCAGCTCCCTCCTCAATGTCCAGCTCTCTTGCCTTCCTGGTCCAAAGCTCCGTCTTCTTCTTTGTATCCTTGTAGTCGGTGGCCCCCTTCCTCCACAAAAGTTCGTGCTCCCGGACCCACTCGATGAGTTGCTCCTGAGTGTCATTGTCGAGCAGGAGGGCCTTGCGGCGAGACTTCTTCTGAGGCTGACGCTGTTCATCGTCCCTCTCCAAGTGTGGGTGCTGAGAGTCAGAGTCTGAAAAATATAACAATTGAATAAACATAATAAATGTATAAATGAAACATATATTATTTAGATCAATTTGTATTGATTTCTCATTGCATTCATCACATTATAATTACCTTCAGCACCAGCAGCAGCACGGCCCTCCTCAGGTTGGTCATCACCAGGGGGTAGCTCCTCATCGTCAGGCTGGTCCTGTGTCAGGGCCTCCTCGGGCTCGTCATGAGAGTCTGCAAAATATAACAAATGAATAATAAATGAGCAATGTCAACGTGAAAGAAAGATTATGGTTATTATTATTATTATTATTATTATTATTATTATTATTATTATTATTAAATTTCATACATTTTCATTCGTGATTACCTTCATCAGCAGCTGCCCCTGCCTGGGCTGTGGTAGCAGTGGCTGTGGCTGTGTTAGCAGTGGCTGTGGTAGCAGTGGCTGTGGCTGTGTTAACAGTGGCTGTGCTAGCAGTGGCTTCTGGTGTGGCCTGACTGGTCTCTGCAAAATATAACAATGGAATAATAAATTAAAAATGTTGAAGTAAAATACATAACAGTATTTTTTCACATTTGTTAAATATTTCTTGACACAACCAGTGGGCCACATATATTTACCTGACTCCATTGGTTCAGCTGCCTGCTCAGTAATGATCTTCTTGGAGGCTGCTGCCTTTCCTTCTCCAGCCTTCCTCTTCTTTTGTCCACGTGGCATGACGAACTTCAACTATCGACTTCTATCAAAAATCTATCAGAACTTCTATGAAAGCGATCCGTTCAGGTCCGTAGTCAAAAGCGGTATGCCGCTAAACCAACTTTAAACCCCCGCCGAGCAAACGCCCGCATGCGCAGAACGCCGCTCTATCAACGCTCGCGTCACCGCTAAACCAACGCTCGCTACCGCTCGCTACCGTTAAGCCAACGCTATAGCAACGCCGGCTTCAGCGGTGCACCGCTAAGGCAACGCCCGTGTTTTCGATTTTTTTCCAATTTTGTGCGCGGTGACGAGCGTTGTCGAAATTCGGTCCCCTCTCCCTACCGTTCAAGGAACGCTCCAACAAAGTTCGGGCGGTGTGACCGGGCCTTAATTTGATTAGTTAAATAATGATCTACTTTCTTGTTTATTATTTTCCGAATTTGTGAGTTAATTTCAGTATGTCCTAAAGGGATTGGTTTGTCAACGGCAGTGGTGTCCAAGTCGGCTTTTTCGTTACCGACTATACCAACATGAGCCGGGCACCACTCTAAGTTTACAGAAAGTTTTAAAATATGGCAATCATTTAATTTATATAGGATATTTGTCAGAAAATCAGGGCGAGTTCTACTCGTTCTGTCTTTAATAGCCATAAGACTTGAAAGCGAGTCTGAGAAAATAACTGAGAATGGAGGCTTGTATTTAATAATCTATTTAAGGGCTCTGTCTATAGCGACTAGCTCCGCGGTAAAAATTGAGAGACCGTCAGAGATTCTAGTAATTTTAGTAATATTTTTTGTTGGTATAACAAAGGCTGATGCTACACGTCCTGAGACAGGATCTTTGGAACCATCTGTATAAATTTGTAAAAAGTTATTATATTAACTATCCTTATGTTGTAGGAAGTTCAGTTTAATTTCTGATGCTTCATCGTTTTTGTTTATTATAGAGGAAAGGAAATGTCTACATTATGTTTAATTAGAGTCAATGGAGGGACCTCTCCTACTGAAAAATCTGCAATTTGATATTGGTCTAGGTCATATTCCTCTATCAAATTATAAATGGTTGTGCCGAATGGCTTGGGATTTTTACTAAATCTATTAAGACATTGAGTATTTACAAAAATATTATTTACTGAATTTTATTCCTTTTTTGTCTGGACCCTGGCCCAGAAACGAAGCATCTGTTCTTCTCTATGAATATGTAATGGCAAAACGCCAGCCTCATGTTCCAAAATATGCTGTGAAGTAGAATTTAGGGCTCCCAGTGCAATTCTAAGACATTTATTTTGTAATATATCAAGTCGATGAAGTAGTGATTTTGAGGCACATGAATATACATGGGATCCGTAATCAAGTTTGGATCTTATTAAAGTTTTATATAAAAGTGTTAATGATTTTTTATCGGATCCGAAATCAGTACCTTTTAGCATTCTTAATAAATTTAAATCCTTTTCGCATTTGTTTAAAAGGTTATATAACTGGGCTGTAAAATTTTACCTTCTATCCCAGATAAGGCCTAAAAAAGTGACTGTGTTGCTAAATATAATTTTAGTATTACCCAGAAAAAGATCTGTAGAAGTGTGGGCGGTATTTCCAAATATAATCCCTGTAGTTTTACTAGTGGAGATTTTAAATCCCCATTTTTTAGCCCAATCCCAAATTAAGTTTAGTCCCTTTTGTGCTTTAGCTTGTAATTTATCTATACGTTTCCCAGAAATCCATGCGCCACTGTCATCTGCAGATTGACTAACGACCAAGCCGGAATCTTGAACTACATTAGGTAGGTCGTTAATTAGAATGTTAAAAAGGAGAGGAGAAATAATAGATCCTTGTGGAGTACCACGTTCATCAACCTTTACTTGAATTTTTCTATCCTGGAGAAAGGCTTTGACAAAATAAAAACAGTTTCCTCGAATTCCGAGGTCAAATAATTTGGATAATATTCCAATATGCCAGGCTAGATCGAAAGCCGCCTGGAGATCAAGAAAGATGGCTAGAACAGATCGGCTATTGTTTTTAGCAAATAAGATGTCATGTTGTAATCGGGCTAGCTGATCTTGAGTGCTACGCCCTTTTCTAAATCCTGACTGAAATTTATTAATTAAACCCTTAGATTCTAAAAAGTGTTCAAGTCGGTTTTTAACCATAAATTCCATTAGTTTACTTGAGTGGGACGTTAAACTGATGGGTCGAAAAGATTGTGGGTCGTTGGTTTTTTTATTAGGTTTATGTATTGGAATGACACAGGCCAGTCTCCAGGATTCAGGATAGTTATTAGAAGACCATATTTTATTATATAGAGTAAGCCAAATATTTAAAGTAGAATCCGGCATATGTTTGAATAGTTGATATGAGAGTTTATCGGGTCCCACGGCTGAATTTTTTCTGCTAGCAATTGCATCTTTTAATTCCATTAGAGTAAATGGTATATTTAAGGTGGAATCGTCATCTTCAATATTATTATTATTTATTCTATTTTTAAATTCGGTTTCAAAGACCGTCTGATAATTGATCGTTGCCTCTGAACGATTTTCTTTGCTTGAATCTTTGGCAAAGTGTTTAGCTAGTAAATTAGCTTTGTCTTTGTTAGTTGTGGCATTACTGAATTTTGTTTTAAGAAGGGGAATGCTGGAAAAAGAGTTGCCACGTATTTTATTAATTTTATCCCAAAATGTTTTTGAATTGTTTTGTTTTAAGGAACAAGTATTAATGAATGTTTCCCAGTTATTTTTCTTGGCTTGGGTTATAACTGTTTTAGCTTCCTGTTCCGCCTTTTTATAATTTAATAGATTTATTTCAGAGGCGCCTTTTTTCTATTTTTAACTGCTGCTTTGCATTCTGAATTCCACCATGGGACATTTTTCTTTTTGGGGTTGTTATTATATGTTGGAATACTTTCATGCATAATATTAAGAAGACTATCGGTTAACTTGTTATTAAAATTGTTGATATTATCAGATTGTATATTATCTAGATTAATATCTTTACATAATATATTAAAAAGATCCCAGTCTGCCTTATTGAAATTGAACTTGTTTTGATTGTAACTTTCTTGATTAATTTTAGAAGAACTTAGTTGTATTGACATATGTATAGGAAAATGGTCAGAACCCCAGTTATCCGGTAATACTGTCCAGTGTGTTTTTTGTGCTAAAGATCTAGAAGTAACTGAGATTACCATTGTGTGTATCAAGACGTGTGGGGGAGCCGTCATTCAGGAGGACTAGATCGAACTCGTCCAACCATTTGACTATTGCTTTTCCTTATTTCGTAATTTTTTCCGAGCCCCATGCAATGTGATGGGCGTTAAAATCGCCTGAAAGAAGAATATTCTTTACCTTTAAAGGTAGAATAACATCGTATATTGTTTTAAGAGATTGGTAGTCACAATTACATGCGTATAAATTTGACAGAATAAAAGTAAAATCTTGAAAGTAGATTTTAAATAATTGTACTTCGATGGCTGTAAAACCATCTGTATCTTTCGGATCTAAAATTTCAATCTTTTCATAATTAATATAATTTTTGAAGTAGACGACCAACCCTCCACACGTATTGGTATCACTTGCTCTATTATTATCATAAAATTTAAATTCATGCTTAAAACCGGGAATAGATTTGAATGTCTTTTTATTAAATTTGGTTTCCTGAATACAAAGAATATCAACTTCAGGATTAAGGTCCATGAATACTTTGATCTCAGAGTGCTTTATATGGGTTAAGCCTCCGGCATTAAAAGATATAATATTCACAGATTTATTCACTTCGAAAAGAAATTATTTATACACTTTTTAAGATTTGAATTTTGTCGTTTAGTTGCCACCGAGGAAGAAGTTGGTTTACGTGGAGTTTTAGTTCCTTTAAGGGTTCCTTGAGTTTTCCTCGGTGTTTTCTTTATGTTTATCTTGCTATTATTTTTGCTAGTAAAATTGTGTGGCTTATGCTTATTCAATAGCAGATTTCTGGAGGAAGTATGGGGCCAGGAGGGGGTGGGGTGTCCAATGTATTATGGGTGTGGGAGGGAGGTTGGTCAATACACTTAGGACCCACTATGCCCTTAAGGATCTCCCTATGTATGTGATTGATTAACAACGGGCCTGTAGGTCTAGATTTTTCGTTTATCAATCTAATCGTTAATTTTGTAAGTATTTCAATGTTGGTAATTATAGGAATAGAATTGTTTAGTACTTGGACTTTTACTGGGGTGGTTTGAGACGAGTTATCGTAAAATATAGGTGTGTTTTTAATCATCGGGGTACTAATAGTCGGAGTTTCATCGATCCCCTACAGATCTAGTATTGAAATCTGTTCTAAGGTGTTTGCCGTTGTTGATGAGAAGCTGAAGGAGTTATATATAGTTAAAATTGAAGTGTTTTGGGTTACATTGAACATGCTGCAGTCGCTAATAGTTTTTGAAGTGCCCAATGAATAATCAGAAGAGTTTGGTGTGTATTGTTTAATTTTTCGCTCCGTGGTGTTAGATGGAGTAATCAACTTTTGTTTTTGAGACCTTGGTGGGATTTCGATTTGATTCCGCGATTGGCTATTAAGGGAGATATATTGTTCGGTTATTGTTTCGTCTATAATTAAAATAGGGGATGTAATAGGGGAAGTACTAAACGGTATCGCTGGGGTCTGTGGGATTAAAATAGAGGGTGGGAGCACTTGCTTATTTAATCTTTGGATCTGCCCCCATTGTTTCCTATAGAATTTATTGTCTTGGTATGAAGACTTAGTAATGTCTAGTTTATGGGAGGGGCGTTGATCCACAGAAGACGTATTCCCGTTTAACACATGGGCCTGGTTATTTTAAGAGAGCCAATTTTTAATGTTGTTATGGGGGGAGTGGTAAGTTTACTAGTGGGAATGTGGCTCTTAATATCAATAGTTTTGACAACTATGTCAGCATATGTAAGTCGGGATTTAACCGGCGAATTAGGGTCAAAGTTTCCGTTGGAGACTGATGGGGTGGGGGTATTTCAAGTACGGCCCCCTCACTTATTATTATAGGCTTAACCCTGGGTGGTGATAAAAAGGAAGCAGAAATATCTTTATGTGGGGAGGGAGGGGCGGGGATGTCCATGTCCCAACTCGGGGTCTGTAAGTTTTGAGACCAAATTAAGAAAGATCACGTGACAGCGATGTCCAGTCAATACCTTCGGACCCGCCCCCTAAATGTGAACCTTGACAAAGTCACGTGATCATATCTGTAATTTAGATAATTGTTAAAATGCGTAATAAATGCCATGTTAAGCATGTTAAGCAGATGTCAATTCTAAAATCAAATTCACGCTAGATGTGAAACAAGAAATAAAGAACATGCAACAATATTAAATTGAAATACATATATACAGTTAATAGACAACAGAGTAATATATTCTTTGGGACATTCTCAAGTTCTAACATGCGTAAGAGTCTCAAGATCTAACATATTATTCAAACTACTTTAATTGTTAATTACACTTGTTCACATGAAGATTTATTTCAACTTTACATTTCATTTAACGACTCAATACTTCAAAATCATTAAAATATATTACATTAAAACAAACATGAATGTTACACTCTAACATATACACCCCGTCATCCGTAAGATTCCACACTTCCTGAAACTACAAGGTTTCATATATTGCATGTAGTATAAGCGCATGTTCCTTGAACAAGATTGTTCAAAAGGTGACGCTGGAGTTAAATCCAACCCCTCACCGAGGTCACAGTTGTATACAGTTATGCAGGACAACAGTATAAATACAAAAGCAAGTTTGTTCAAATGGTGATCGATATGGCAATGCAGAGTAATATGTATTCCAAAACATTATATCTCTTTATCTTACCGATATATATCTCTGATTAGAAACATATCTTGCTCATTGGAGAGAAATATTTCACCTGAGAAATACATATTGTATGCTAGAGAGGTTTCTGTAATTTACTGAGAAAGATATCTCTCTAGTTTAGATATCTGTTATTGTTAGACAGATAATCTCTGTTTTAGTGAGCTATTAAATCAATATATCTTCTAAAGTCACGGACATACCTCTGTAAGCAAGAGAGATGCTCTTTGATGTTACAATATATCTTCATTAAACTCTTATTGAGATATATATCTTGCTTAAAGATACATATCTGTCTAGCTTACATAGATAACTCTCTGTGTCGGACAATATATGTTTAAGTAATTGGCGGAAAATACGGTTATAATAATTTAGCATTTGAGAGATATCGCTGTAAGATGATTTATAGAGATACCTCTCTAGTCAAAAACGACATCCACGATATATCTTAATATAAGAAACATCTCTACCTTAAAAAGATACCTCTTAAAAATATAATTCTTAAGCCATAGATCAGACGCGTACCTGCCTATACGCAGATACGCAGGTGCGAAATGAAAATCTGAGATGCAAAACTGTTTTATGCCGTATTTTATACATTATTTGAACATAGCTGACATATGGAGCTTCATGGCATGACACTAATTAACCCTTGTGTAGTAAAAATATCAAAATCTGTAAGAAAATCCGTGTTCATCATTTTGCTACCAAAATACGCCAAAACGCACAACTTGGCGTCTTTATTTTTAAAAAAAATACTGGGGAGCATGCCCCCGGACCCCTCTAGCACGGTCAAACCCAATCTTGCTTAATGGGAAAAAGCCTCCAGGTACGCGCCCGTAGATATATCTCTAAGTTTGAATGATGAATATTTAAGATAGAGTTATCTCTTAAACGTAAAGGATATCGTCGTAAGACTCCTATATTAAAGAGATATCTCTCTAGCTTAAATTAAAGAGAGTATGTCTAGTCTAAAGTGATATTTTAAAAGATATATATATCTCCGTTAAAGTAATAAATACTAAAATTTGACATATTCAGAAGATTCATTTTAGCATCTATATTGGAAAAATGTGTTTTTAAAACCCCACTTCTATCACTGTCGTAAATGTCTACAATGGCCAAAGATAATCAAGTAAACGGTTCAGTTTTTGTTCTTGTTAGTATTCTCCCCCCCCCCCCACCCCCCACCCACACCCCTGGAAAGTGATCCCTCTCCTCTCCGCGACCCCACCCCCACACACTCTTCCCCACTGCATCTCGCCCCAGTCCCCCCTCTAAAATCTATAAATAGTTTTCGCCGAAGCTAATCGCAAACCCTATATCGCGCCTCTGTGGTAGATAGTATATATGTTAGTGCCAAGCAAGAACATACATGTATATTCCGGGCAATACAGAAGAAGAAGAAGAAGAAGAAGTGACTGTGTATTAAATGTACTTAAATCATGCTACATATTTTGTATTATAATATGTATCCCAATATGTTATACCTGTTTACCTGTTGCCACACCCAAGAGTGCGGACTAGGGGTTAAGAGACTTAGTCATGGAAACCCCGTGTAATTTCTTTAAATGTCTGTCCAAGGCCTTGTTAAATTTGTTTATAGTGCCACTATATACAATGATTTAAACATTTTATTGCTATATTATATGCAAACGGGTTTGGCCACAAATTCTAACAACATTAGTTACGGCCCTTCCCAATACAATATATTACAAAAATGTACATGGCTAAGCTAGTAGTTACATAGTATATATACACATTGTTGCTTTAACAATTACCATATGCTTGAATATACCTGAGATCAGTTCCATTAGCTGTTGTCAAATATGGTCGACAGAAGAGATAGGAAGAAGCAAGACAGCAGAAAGCGAGATTATAGACATTCAGTACAGTGAGTCAGAGCAGTATACACCCTTTGTAAGATCTTGGTAAAATGTGCTGTTTGTAAAGCGCTTAGTTTCGCTATGTATTTTTGGAAAGCGTTAAAAATTATTGTATTTTCTTCATCTGAGAGTTGTTCTTCATCGAAAAGCAAAGTGTTTACACTTAGCGGATGAAAACGTCGAGTGGACTGAAATAGAGTAAGTCGTTGTATGTGAAATCTATTACAATTAAACATAAAATGTTCTGCATCTTCTATTACATGTCCGCATTCGCAACTTGGTGATGGTCGTAAATGATTTGTATAAAGATCGCTATTAAGATTGCTACATGCATTACGAATTATCGCGTGTATAACGGCAAGTGGTCGCGGACCATGTAAGAAGAAACTAGGAACTGTAGGGCTAACATATATTAAGCTTTTAAGTTTGCGTTTAAAAATAGCAAGAGATTCGGAGTTTCTAATTTCGACTGGTAAGTTATTCCACAGAGCAATGGATGATGGTACAAATGATCTGGAAAAAAAATCCGTTCTTCTTGCCATTGTCTCATAGTTGTTATTGTTTCATAGGTTATAAGGGTTATTTTCCTGGACAAATGGAGGGAAAAGGTTAGTAACAGAAGGAGGCATTATGCCGATATTGACTTTATAAACAATGGCAAGTTTTGTGATTTACGTCTATCGGATAATGAGCCATCCGATTTCAGATAATATTTTTTGTATTGATACTGATCTTGTTAATCCAGTAACAATCCGTGCGGCCTCATATTGGAGTTTTTCAAGCTTTTCTCGATCGTAGACAGAACACCCATCCAACACTGTAGATGCGTATTCTAAGATGGGACGCATGTATGATAGGTAAATCTGATTAAGTGTTTAACGATTTAATTTGAATTTTAAAAGTCGCATTAGGCCTAAAACTTTTGACGCAGAAACTATTATACTGTTAATGTGTTCATGACATTTACCATCTGAACTCAATAGTATTCCAAAATGTTTATGGTTTTCTACAAATGTAAGCTGAACGTCATTTAAACGTGACTGTGGACGGCGGTCCATGCGTGTCAGGGATAAAAATAGCACTTCAGTTTTATTTGGATTAAATTGAACAAGCCACCGTTTCGACCAATCTGATATAATACATAAATCGTGGTTTAACATACCTTCCATATCGTCTATGCTAGATGTGGACATTGAAAGAGAACTGTCGTCTGCGAAAAGACGCGTTATTCTTAACATGTTTTCGGCAATATCATTTATATAAATTAGAAAAAGAAGAGGACCCAGAACTGATCCTTGTGGCACTCCGGCTTTCATCATTTTTGTTTCAGATGTGGATGTCCCGACCCGAACCCTTTGAAAACGGCCAGATAGGTAACTTGATAACCATCTTAAGAGTTGACCGGCAATGCCGTGTTGTTTTATCTTAAATATTAGGCCCTGATGCCATATACGATCAAAGGGCTTTGAAATATCATTTAAAACTATACACGTAAACTGTTTGGCATCGAAAGCTTGGCATATATGGTGGAACATGTCCATAAGTTGGTAGGCTGTAGAGTGGCCTGGGGGAAAGCCGGATTGGTATTTATAAATGAGATTGTGAATATGGAAAAAGTTATACATGTATTTGAAAACTATCCTTTCCATGACCTTTCCTACACAGCTAAGTAGCGATATCGGTCTATAATTGCTAGGGACGCTAGCATCACTTTTTTTAAAAAACGCCATAACCACAGCGGTTTTCCAAATATCTGGAAATATGCATTCATGTAATGACTATATACAATGGTGTCCGGAAGACGATTCCATACGTTTATGATTCTTTAACTGAAGAAGCTTTGTCGAATGTTTAATCTCGAACTAGGTTTAATTACTTTTATTGAGTTTCCTCGTGTTGTTGAAGCGTTCAAATAAGTTTATTAATACCTTCTTTTCCAGTAAGAATTTTAAATGTTTCAATAAGGTCACCACGATGCCTGCGAAGTGTTAAAATAATTAAGTCTTTCATGATACGACCTATCTGAAATTTCGGGTATTAACTTGGTTGCTCTGTGCTGTACTTGCTCCAGGAGCTCAACGTCTTTAACAAGTGACGAGTGCCATGCCTGTACGAGTATACAGTACTCAAGTTTGAGTCCTACAAGTGACTTATATAGCCTGGTTATACTATTCTTGTCCCTTGATACAATGTGTCTCTTAATCATTAGCCTTTCTGCAGCAATTACACAGTGCTTAAATGGTTTAAGATCACTAGATATAACTATACGTGGTACCAGCCGAAAATTATGGACCATCCATTGGCGATCGTGACAAGGTGAACATTTCTGTTAGTTACAACAAACCATTGCGTATTTCGTATTTCTGGACCACCCCTCGTATTCAACGATTCTTTGATACATTTTCCATCAATGTTATTTTTTTTTTTAAATATAATGGAAATAACAAATAAGATTATTTTAGCTAGCGAAGGAAATAACAAATAAGTTCGAGGTATATCTATTTTACTTCAGTAAATGCGAAATTGGAATGCGCATTCGGAAGTGAAATACATGTAAACATAAAAACATAGACTATAATATAGCAGCTAAAACAGAAAGATCATGGGGTTCAAATTAATATATATATATCACGTTATTTAAAACATACTTATATATATCACATGTTATTTATAACATACAATCTGGGTTCTTATAATATTATTACAATAGCCCAGATAAAATCATAATTAGACAAAGATAAAGACATTAAAAAACAAAATTTACATTAAGCACATTTTAAGCACATTTAAGCACACTACTGTGATGCATATATCAAGGGTTCTATGGTATCACGGTAGTGTCAAATCTATAAAACCGTATGCATCTCTGCTAAAATATGATAATTATTTTATAGATGTGATGACTTTAGGTACATTCAATAAAATAACTGAAAAAAATAAGTATATCATAAATAAAAGGATAATTCAAAATAATGCAAACATGTTGAAAATGTCCTTATGATCTTTAAAATGCATCACCCCTAGTTTATATAAATGCAGTTTCCATTAACTTGAAGGTTATACAATTAATTATTTTTTGGTCTGATGAGTCTGTTGTACATTATTGTTTCTATGAAATGGCCACTCATTGAATCTTATACCAGTTACTAACAAATACAGGATACACTATATGTGCATACCTTGATACCATAGAACTTTTAAAATAATAAGCTCCATGATGTTACCCTTCTTTTCAAATCTAATTCTGACATTTTTGCGTAAAATTGATTACATTTTATATCATATCAATGTAGCAGAAGGGACACAGAAAGCATTTGAGTTTCCTTTTTCTTTAAATATTCATTATTACATTGCTTTCAGTTTATTTTTTTTGTCAAAACATTTAAGTACCGTTAAACCATAGAACACCATGCTAACACTTACTCTCCTTTACAAATATATTTAGACAGTTTTTTTAGCAAAAAAACAATGGAATAGCTTAAAGTCGTTTAAGGCGTTGCTGTTGTTGTTTTTCAATCGAAAGCGATATATTTAGGCAGCATGCGGTTGCAGATAATGTGTGATTCGTATGTAAATACGGTTCTGACGGAGACCAAACTGATAACTTCCGCTTTGTCTTGGCGTGTGTGAAAATTATTTTTGAGTTAGTTTTATGTCTTTCTCCTCAATTTCAATGCTACAATCTTAAATAATGCCGAAGTAAGTATTTTGCTCATAACAGACATTTGATGATATTGAAGACCATTTCCCTTAAATTTAAATAATGGTTGATGAAAAACGTGATTTCCTCGAATGTTATTAGATTTCCTTTCAACACTGACAACAGAAACGTATAAGAACGTCTGTTAAACGTTCCTGATTTCAACTCCCGTGAGTGCGCTGGAAATTTCTACTCGCACTTTGACAGACAGTAACCCAAGCAAATTAAAATTCTCTAAGAGCAGGGTTCCTAACTTCCTATATCTGCTTTCAAATATCTGCTTTCAATCTGTTTTCGACCGATGGCAGAAATTGCGTCTGCGCACGTTTATTGTGCAAATTTCTTCATGACCGTCAGCTTAATGAATAGTTCTAAACAACAACAGAAAAAACTTGGAAATAAGACTGATTTTTTAAGGCAATGGATAATTTTCCTATGGATATTTTATCTGTTTGCCGGTGTTCTCGTCGTTACATGTATCCCATTTTAAAGCAGACTTTCACAAAATAAAATATGATGATTTAATCCTTTGCCTTTCATAAGATATCAACACGTTTTATTTAATCGTAAAATGAGAAATGGTAGAAGTGTTATGTCAAGGGCTGGGGTACATGCCGAGAACGTGATGAAATATTATTCATCTGGTATTTTTTTATATTAGTATATTTCCCACGTGAAACTAGACCTAAATTCCTCACACGCAGGTGGCCATTTTATGAAAACAGCAGAAGACAATAATTTAAAAACTCCACAGCATTGAAGAAGATAGATTTTAAGGTGATGAGGGTACTCATATTTTTCATAGAAAATAATTAGGGCTTGTGTCTTCCTGTTAAAATAAAAACAAACTGAAAAATAGAGTTGATGATTTTGCATTTTTTTCACTGGAAATAAACAAGTTGAGGTCATCCATTTACAGATTTTATCAGGTGGAAAATAAACAAAATTCAATCAAAGTAGAGGTAGTATTTGTTGCAGTTTGAATACTTTATTTTAGCTAAAATCATATTATGTGAAATTATAATGATTTACTGATATACGTAGCCAACTGTCGTTAATTGGTCGTAAACTAAGAGGTCGAGGATCCTGTACAGTTATTTATTATTGGGGTAAATTCTGAATTTTCTGACAACTTTTCAACTTGTCCGATATTGCACCTGAAAAAGCAATCAATCAACAGAAAAAGTACAAACAATGGGACGCCGAGTGCATCTTTTATGTGCAGAGTTGACACGCCGGATAAATACAATGAATAAATTTCGAAACAAATACGTATTTCACACTTTTAATGCATTTAATTACAAGTTTTGTTCGTTTTTGTTGTCCGAAAGTCACAGTTTTCCTACCAACATAAACATCCATAATCCTTGGCCATGTATGTATCTTTTAACAAGGCGGCACTAATAACAGGTTGATGACCCGGAATTCTTTACCATTTTTTCTGATTATTTCTGACTAAAGAACTGATCAAACTGATCGATGTAATAATAATCAGCAGAATAGTAAAATTTGTTACAAAGAAAGACTAATTAAAAACATAATTATAATTTCCAGTATAATAATTACTAATTGAATGTTATGTTCAGTCGCCGTGAAGCCTGTAATAGGACCCGCCATATAACTGTCGTGAACCAGTATACATAATTCGGGCATTCAAATTTTCCCACATCCGCTTTTCCAAAACAAAACAAGTCTTCTGCTTCGATTTTTTCTAAAGTTATTGAATAATTATGTATTAAAATGACTGCAATTAGGAAAAGTTGCACCTTTTACCTGTGCAGTTTCGACTCGGCGAACTCGGAGTTTGTCTACGAGGAGTATCGTGGCATACTTACTTATGTACGCCGAGAAGCTTTTCCGACTCAACGTAGTTTTATCGTCGAAACTTCGACGTAATTACGCGATTTGTAAATTCCTCACTCTGCGTGAAAGAGTAAAGTGTGGGTTTCGCATGAGCTGTACTGTATTTACTCCTTTTTGGCCAGGGGTCTGGAAATATTTTGAAAATCCACTGGCCCAATTTCAAAAGTCACTTGCCCAAAAATTAAGCTATGTCAACACAGAAAAAAAAGACACTACCCAAAACTTTTTATAGCAATTCTTTAACTTTTTTTTTTGTTGCTATCTTCAGTATATTTTCCTTTAATTTCTTAAGCTGTTTACTGTGCTTGGCAAAACAAATTCACATACCTACCCCATTTATAAATCCTGGGTCGGGAAACAGCAATCAGATATAAAGATGGCCTGATTGAGTAGATTTCAACGCTTTTTCTGTCTCTTTATTAATGATCTTGAACCACTAGGCTATAAAAGTTGTACAAATGAAGTCTCATGTTTTTTGGCATATTTTGCATAGACTTGCGTAATATGGGGGAAAAACTTAAAAATTCTTCTCTGAAACAACACGAGTCTGAAGTTTAATATTTGCATTTGATTTATAAACACTTATGATCCTCTGTCAATTTTCTTCAGATGATGACCCTAGGGTCAAATTTAGCCCCACCTCAGAGGTCACATGTTTTGCATTAGACTTATATTGGGAAAACCTTAAAAGGTTATCTTCTCTGAAACAACAATTATACACTTACTGAGCATGAACTGACGGATACAACTATCCAACCAGCATAGACCCTGGGGTCTGTTCCCATCCTTGGGGACACAGCTTAGAACGTGTCGAGTTGAGATCCCCATCCTATAACCATATTTAATATATACACTTACTGGCCAGGAACAGATGGATTCAACCATCCAACCATCATCTTTCCCCACCCATGGGGACATAGCTCCTTAGTCATAACTTGGCAGCAGTTGAGATCCCCACCCTATAACCATATTATATACACTGTTCGGCTGAGTGGGCTAGAACGCTTTATTGCTTGAACGCCAACGACTGCAATTTCTAATTCTGTTATGAAAGAAATTATAAACTTGTTCGACAACTTTTTTCAGGGCCATTTTGGCCTCTTGTTTTATATAAAATTTAAGCAGCTATTAACCTACAAAGTTATATTTTACTTATAATCATATTAAAAAGCCTCTGAACACGTCATAAATGGCTAGAATTACATTGATAATATATAAATCCTTCTGTTTCAGGTACTACTGTGATTATTGTGACACGTACCTCACACACGATTCCGTAAGTAGTGTTGCCCAATTAACTTTTATTGATTCTTTTCAAGAGCTACAGGTTCATGTATGTATGATACTTTCTGATGTGTATTGCCCAAGCACACTCTTGATGAGTATTTCCCAAAGTTTGGAACATGCTTCTTGATACAAATTTCTCAAAACATTTTTGATGCATATTGGGCTGTCATCCGTGTTCCCAATATTGATCACCAGTCATCTTTCTGTCGATTCTAATATACTTCTTCAAAATATCAATACATTAACAGTTCCTTATGAAAGCAGAAAACATTGTTGGACTATCATTTCTTATCTGCATTTATAAAGTCTATCTGCGGCTGATTCTGGCCATTTATATGATTTCGAAACATGATCCAGTCAAATTATGCACATGTATGTGCCAAATTTCGGTTGCCCCAGTTCATATTATCTTAAAATGATGGATCTTTTATGATATTTGCGATGTGTCCCAAAATTGGTGGAAGGAGAAAATATTTATTTCCTTGCCCCGGACAGTGTAAAACATTAATCTGTGTAGGTAAAGTCTCAAAGGCTCAATCCCGTTGGGCAGTTAAAACTGAGTGAGAAGGACTATATATAACATGACAAAACTCACTTGTCTAATAATGCTTTTATTGTAATGCTTTTATTTCCGCCTGCATCATTTTGGTAACAAGACACTTTCCTTTGCTATGAAATTATGTTGTCTCAAGGCAGTGTATTAGCCAGCCAACCGTGCAGCCGTCTTTTGCACGGCCGTTTTTGAAAAATCGCGGCCAATATTTGAGGGAGTGGGTGGGGTTTTTTTTTTTTTGCTCAACAACACTTCCAAACTCTTACTTTCTCAATATTGTTATGTTTTGTATACATTTATAGAAGAAATATGACCAAAACTGTATTTTTTTCACCTTTATCTGTAAAAAAAAATTACCCCAGAGACACCCACTTGTCGCGAATTGGCGCGTAACGCGTGTTAGCAACTTATTTTGCACACCCTGTTTCCATATTTGCACACCCAGTTCTTGAATTCCTGCCTAATACATTGTCTCAAGGACAATGCTTGGAGGATCAAGATTGTTAAGACTATTGTTTGTTGACACCGAACAAACATTTTGCTATACAAATAAAAGAATACGCTTGAATTTGAGAAACAATTGGATATTCCCGATTTCTTTTGCATTTTTGTTCTATATAACAATACTGATATGATATGTTGTTTGTAATAGTAGGGTACAAACAGTATATTATCCTTATAAAATAAACGATTTGGGTCTAAATAATTGGGCAACCAACACACGCACATGGGCAAGTAAAATTCGGAGTTAACTTGTCCTATGGGCAAGCTGTCCGTCAAGTTAACGTCAAGTCCTGTGTCCCAATTCTTACATGGTCTGTACTTCAGGGCCTTTTTACCAGTTTGTGGGGAGAGACATTTTGGCCTAAATGGGGGGCAAAATCCATGAATGGGGAATGAAATATCCAGAGGTAAGTTTAATAAATGGGGAAAACTGCATGATTTTAAAGAAATTTGGGTGTGGAAGGGACCTTATACGGGCCGCTGCAAAGAAGGGTTCAAAGGCCCTGCACTTATAAATACTTTTCTTCACATAATCATGGTAATATCTGACTTGAATGGGCATATGATGTAGTGTTGTGTTAATTTCAGCCCTCCGTGCGAAAGACCCATTGCAGTGGACGTAAACATAAGGAAAATGTAAGACTGTACTATCAGAAGTGGCTGGAAGAACAAGTGCAGAAGCTGGTAGATGACACAAGTAAGTAATGTATACTGAAAACAAGTGGCAGTAGAAGCATGTATGAGATAACTATAAGTGTATTTATATGAGACTGACAGTTGGGGTAACTATGAATCTACAATGTAGCATGTACACCATCACTGACCTTCACATTCTTCATATTCCAACTGTAGGCCTCGCACAGAATGATTCATTCCAGTAATTGCTAACAGTTAAAGCTCAATTTGTAAGACTCGGCCTTCTAGACACAGTCTTCAGGTATCCTATATTTGACACAATTTTCAAACATTTTGCAACCTTAATGACTTTGAAGGTTGCATGCTGCTATAAATAGCCTGACATAAGCCTTAAGCTATCCTTATAAAATAAATATTTGTTTGATGTTTCCCGACCCAGGATTTCATTAATGGGTAGGTAGGTACCTGAATTTTTTTTTCTGACAAGGATAGTAAACAACTTAGAAATTAAAGAAAAATATACTGAAGATACGCATAAAAAAATCTTACGGAATTGCTATAAAAAGTTTTGGATAGGGCCCTTTTCCATGGGTGGGTAGAAAAACAGTAAACCAACAATTCTTTATGGTCGGCCTTAACTTTTGCTGTGTACAATTCAGTGCAGAAGTGAACGTTTACAGAGATCAGCACATATTTGTTTGAAATATGAGATAGTAAGGATAGTAAGGATAAACTATATGTACATTAATCATCCCCATCAGGTGGGATCATTGAACTGTATAAAATAGTGTTTAAAAATAAACTTTCAGTGGAACAACAGGTCAATATTCCCACAATTAACACTGTTGACATTGATATGTGTACTCCACAGTCTGAGTTTGGAAATGTTTTATATTTCATGCTTTTTAGAAAATCTGTGTCTAGTTCTTCAGCTGTTGTCTGACAAGTCAAAAGGTGGCCTAAGGCAAAGTATTTAGAGGCAAGCAACCTTAAAGGGAATGTTGTGACACAGCCAAACAAGCTCTGTTATTGAGAGTTGTGAACATGTGAAAGAATGACCAAAATCGGATGATAAACAAAAAAAGATATGACCATATGAAAGTTGTTCTAATAACGGATATGGAAGTCGCCATTTTGAGAGCTATGCCATCACAGTTCCAAATTACCATTATATGGAATATTGATATAATTTAAAGCAAAGAAAAACAGCAAATGAATGCAAAATCAAGTTTACTGGTCATATAATGAATTATTACCATTAAGTATATATATTTTTCATACAGTTGCTGTCATTTCATTTCCTATAAATCCGTTTCAACAAAATCTTCAAATGATCATATCTCCTTTGTTTATTATCCGATTTTCTTTCACCCTTATTGATAGAACTCTCAATACTACGCCCTGCGCCTCGCAGGTTAGAGTTTCCCCATTTTGTGACAAGCGAAGTCGCTAGCGACTTCAAAGACATTTCGACACCCACTGACCTCGATCGACAGTTCACCTCTTGAGACGCTGCTGTCATTCAGTTTTGACACGGCTGGGGAAAAATGCATGAAACTACCTACTGTGTTGCTTTTGTGGCTTTTTATGTACACAGCCAGATGAAATGACAAAATCGTAAAAAGGGCTGGTAAGGTCAGAGAAGGCTCGGATTAATAAAATGCGAAAGTGATGGTACATCTCCCCGGGGTACTTTAATCAGGACCCGTTTATATTACACGTCTACCTATAGTGCCTGCCTAAATTAATATTGCAAAAGCTCATAGTTCCTAAGATCTAAATATGTGTAATTTCATCATCCAGAAAGCTTATTACAGAAAATCGTGACAGTTGCAGTATTTTTTCACTGAGAAATCTTATCAAGGCACACCGCTCCAACCCACCTTAATGTCAATGTTTTCCTCGCTACCCAGTTCTTTCTAAAAAGTCATATTTCATTTCACTACGCGACACGAAATGAAGTTATATAAATCTAAAACAATAACAGAGTGCCGAGCAGAAACAATGAGGGCAGAACAAATGTTTGACATTCATTTTGACAGATCAATCTGGTGGCGTTCAGTTTTCATTGGCCAACAGTTACACGCTTGGCAGTCTCGGGCGAATCGGAACTGATCAAGCAGGCTCTCAAAAGGCCACGTTTGATCAGAGTCTAGATATGCTTTAAATTGATCATGTCCAGGTAAACGCTTGTCATTTTCAACCAGGCAAGAAAGGTCAAGACGGTACAACACAGACAAACTTTTGATTCACCGCAAAATGGGGAAACTCTAATCTGTTGTGCAAGGCGTAGTAATACAGTCTGTTTGGCTGTGTCACTACATTCCCTTTAAGGTATTTCATAATAATAATTGTATGTTCTTGGTTGTCAAATCTCATTCCTATGTTTTATACTTACAGCTGCGGCATTTAAGGCTGGGGTTGCCAAACAATCCACGCCCACTCCAGGGCCCATGTCTGGGCCCCCTATGCCCACTGGACCTATGGGTGGAATGGGTGGCATGGGAGGTCCCATGCAGTCCCAGATGCCATTGATGGGACCCGGTCCCCAAGGTCCCAGACCAATGATGATGCCTGGTAAGTACATGTTGAAGCATGGTCGCCGACATTTCATTTGTATTTGCACAGTTGTAAATCATTTAATTGAAAATATGTGTCAGAATGACTAGTATACAACTACCACTTATCAGCAGTTATGAGTATGGCAGACAGATGAAATGGACATGCTACAAAACGATTAAAGTGTGGTTATATCAGAGGATGGTCTCATCACGTTGGTTGATTAAACACCTTGATATTAAACACCTTGATGTTTAATTCAACCAACTAGATGAGATCATACTCTTATCTATTACTTATCCCTCACACAGGAGCATGTTATTCAACTGGGTACATAACTGGGAGCATATAGTTCACTTGCCATCTTGTATGTCCTTTTGTCATACATTTCTTGAAACTTAGTAGGCAGTATCAGTGTTAAAAAAATGTGGAGCAAGGAGCCTGTCGGGTCAGCCAAAAATAAAAGTCCAGAAAATTAATATGATTGTCTAAAATCTATCTCCATGACAACATACAACATACTCCTAATAAAATGATGGCGTGTGCATTGTGGACGTGTGAAATTACACTACCGGTCTGCCGGTAGTAAGGAACTAATTAAAATATCTCATCTGTTAATTACCTCATCTCCTCGGTGAGTGCCTCGCAGTTCGACATGTGACCGTCTCAGTTGCAGTCAAGTAGTCTCACTAATATTCACGAGTTTATATTTATTCGTTCAGCGATTGATTGAACAATTCTGTCGAAAGACTTTGGACACATAATTTATCGGATTTGAAAAAAACTTTATTACCCCTGAGAAGATAATTGACTTCATGTGATTGAATGATGCCACTGAATATTGTGTTTTAATTATTTATACAAACACTGAAACTTAAACATTTAAACATGCTCTTTTAGTCACAAATTTGATGATGACGAAAATGATGGACTGGGAATTGTTGACTTTAAATTATCCTGACATTTGAATTGCGTTTTCTTTATGTTCTTTGATAAGGCATACTTTTTGGTATTCAAAACACATTCATGTATGAAAATAAGTTTTAATTGGCGATATTTCGATCGAATGACGGCGATATTTTCTGGCTTGAAAATGAGGTGACTTAGTATTTCATACAGGTATATGATTTCTGACCAAAAAAGTATTTATCTTTTAAATAATTAAATTAGTTTAGCATCAGCAAACAGTCAGGGGACTACGTTTGTGTTGTTAGCCTTATGAAAATGAAAGACAAACTCCGTTTTCTCTATTCAAGCGTCTCTGCCGAATGCTTAACGACATTGCATTGTAAAGCTTCGCCTCTCACCGCTGTGGGATCGAATCTCACTTGGAGCTCGACGTGTGAGGTTGTCGATTCTTACGGATGGCGGGAGATGTACAGAACTGGTTCTACCCAGGAAAAGTGGGTGGTCTGCCTCCACCAAAAAAATCCACCGTCATATATAACCTTACATGTGTTGAAAATGACGTAAAACACCATACAAACAAACAAAATTTTCTCTATACATTCTTCAGAGTTATATGTCTTTGAAGATTTAGATTTTCCAGTGTAAAGCTTTGCTGCATTTTCTTTTGATTTTCATGAAACTTAGTGGGAAGTATCAATACAAATACTAGTGACGCACGATGTCAGGATGTTCCGGTTGAATTATTTTTGTCGGTTGTGAGACTTTGAAGATTTGCAAGTGTAAAGCATTTCTGCTCAACTCCTCCTACATTTCCCTTACGATTTTCTCAAACTTGGTAATATCAGTATGATGTCTAGTTGGCAGATATCAGGGTGTTGGGGCTGAATACTTTTTGGCGGAGTTACGGAACTTTGAAGAATCATCTATTGTTATAACAGCCAAGTTAGCAAATAGAGCACCTACATGCCTTCCTGGAGCTCTTACTTCAAGTTCTCTGGCCATGTTTTGTTTCCTGAACATGTTTATGTTTATTTAAATCAAAATCAAAATCAATACAGGGCTTTTTTTCCTTCTGAAACAAGGGCCGAAATTCGGCTACTTCACAATTCAAAATTGGTCCTTTTTTTCACAACTGGCCGATTTTTTTTTTGGTAAACAACATTTCCCCATCTAACTTGCTCAGTATTGTTTTGTTTTGGGTACATTTACATTAGAAAGTTTATCTAAAATGTAACATATTATGCTGAATATTAAATTGTACATTTGTTTTATAGTGTCCTCCTCCCACAAAAACAAAATATGCATGTTTTGAGTAATATTGCTTTTAACAATTAATCTTTCAATACTTTTTTCACATATCAGACAGTTATCGCGCTTTTTCCCCCACAAAATGGCGCTTTTCCCCCCACAAAATGACCAGGCTAGGGAGTCTTCACCATTCTTAGAAAAAAAGCCCTGCAATACACAACACTATATATTTACAATTCACACATTGCAATATCTGTGAAAAGCGAGAATAAGATTTTATTTGATGACGTAGAAAACTTTGAACAGTTAAATTAATCCACAGGTAAATATCTGGCAATAGTTGTGCAGCTATACAATTAATATTTACCTTATTTCCCTGTGCAGTCACGCAGTGGTAAAAGTAGTATCTACGTCATGCAAATAATACTTGTTTTTACATACAACTTAGTAGCGGTTTTAAATGTATGTTTCTCTCCAGGACTATCAAGAAATGTTCATATGATGTTTAAGAGTTAAATATGTTAATACTACAAAAAAGGGTGACCATTCATCAATCAAGAATTCTGTGTGTCTCATGTTGCAGGTTTTAATACAAATGTGCCGAAATTTAATTGACTACTTTATAAGAGTATATTTTATAAATATTAATTTTTTAAATTTAAAAAAAGAACTGGTAAAAATAAAGAAGGTCATTTAAAAAGAAGATAATTTAAAAGCATTTGTTGTGACGGTGTTTGATATTTTATTTCAGGTATGCGCCCCCAGATGGCCCAGATGATGGGGGCTATGGGTCCTCCCATGGGAATGCAGTTTGGTGGACGACCCCCTATGATGGGAGGGCCACCCAGAATGATGAACAGATAAAGATGATGGGTGGCTAACGTCGTCGTGTCGAGATAATCAATTTGGCCTGTGGAGTCGGTGCCAATATGAGGGACATATTTTTATCTGAAAAACTATTCATAAAATATTGAGAGTGATATTTCGGAGAAATTTATTGTCGCAAAATTTAAATACAGCTACAACTAGGGTGATAGTGAGGTGATGATGGTTTAGACCTTTGTTTTAATACAATTACAGGCATCTATTTTTTTTAAAATTGAAACTTTTTACATCATTGCATTGATCAGATTAAGGTGTGTCCATTTTAGGCATATCTTCAGGTCCATGTCTAAGTATTAAGAAAGGCATGCAAGGAGAACTACTCCACTCACCACCTTGAACTATGTACGGTTACGCCACCAGGCATTTGCAATCTCATTTGATTCAGCAGGCATTCCAGTGTTAATTGGTCGAACATTTTTGTTTTTAATTGAAAAAAATTGCTTGCTTAGAAATATTAATGATTTATGCCTCTTAGTGTAGGAATTCTAGGAGGAAAAATATGTTCAAGTGCCAGGATGTTGAAAGCTTATTTCATTTTTCCATTCATTTTTGTATTGTAATGTGTAGCCATTGTCAGAAAGTCATTAAACAATTTTAATCGTAATTGTTATAATTTCTCTTCTGCTTTATTATTAAGGCAGATTTCTGTTATTATTTCTACTGGCTGAAGACCACTAGAGTTTGTATGATGGCAAGTCGTCTGTTGTATGTCACCTATTGCTTATTACGACTCTAGCACCTCCATCTTTCATCCTATCTTGCTTGGCCAGATTCCTGGGAAAAAAACTTTACTCAAAGGGAAACGACTCTGCATTTACTTATGGTTCTATACCAAGTCAGTGATTCTGATATTCTGTAAAGTTCATATTTTCAGTTTATTCATTCATTAAATAACTCTGAATTACATTCAAATATTGGCTAATATTAAAATAACTAAAAGGTGTTCTTGAACGTTCATTATACTCGTTAATAGCTTGACCATGTTGACTGTTAATACTAGCTAATAACAAACATATACCAAGTATATATTATTTTATTTGATGTAGGGGTTGGGTTAGCGTCATTTATTTGATGTCTGGGATGCATTTTGGGAAGACTTCTGACATTAATAACTGACTTGTTTAACCAAGAGCACCACTGGATATGAATTCAGTCAATACAGAAAATGCATCTCTACGAAAACCGACTATATAACTAGAGCATCGTGGAGACACTGTGACATCGATAATCTGTCTGTCGCATATCCAGTGAGCAGTATTTGTATGTTCAAGATTTAGGTATAACAGCTGGAAAAGAAAGTGACCTTGACATTTGACCTACTAACCATGAAATCAGTAGGGGCCGATGTTGCAAAATGGATACTATCTGTATTAAAATTCAGGATAATAGTAAATGAATTACAGCGCAGTAGGCATTTTTAGCTCTACTGGCCAATTATGGGATGCTGAGTTGTCCGTCCGTCGTTAACCTTTGTCTCGTTAAGACGACAGAGCCTTCATTTTTCATCTGATCTTTACCAAACTTTTCCAGATTGTTAATGTCAATGAAAGCTTGGACAAGTTTGAAAAACATCCAAATCGGACCAGTAACAGCGGTCCGAGTTATGGCCCTTGATTTAGTTAAAAATGCTATATTTTGCCTCGTTAAGAGGATAGGGCATTCATTTTTTATCTGATCTTTACCAAACTTTACCAAATTGTTAATGTCAATGAGAGCTGGACAAGTTCAACAAGAGGTCAATGACCTTGAAGCTCTATTGATAGATTTTGATAGCTAGGTGATCAGCATTCCTGTGAAGTTTCATAAAAAAATGTCAAGTAGTTTCAGAGGAGTAGTCGCTACAAGTTGAAGTTTTAAATATATAACTCTAGGTAAACAAAGATGGTCACTGGCAGCCATGTTTAATGTCGAATCAAAGTAATTTTCGACAAGGATCAACATCTTGTCATTCTGATCATTTCAGAAAAAGTCCCATATCAATATCACTTACAGTTTTCAAGAAGTAGTCGCTACAAACTTTTTTTTTAAAAATCTGTTTTTAGCCATGGCGGCCATCTTGAATTTCCGGCCGACCTAAAAAAATTCTGGGATCAATTAGACAACAAGAGCAACATTCCTGTGAAGTTTCATAAAAATGTGTCCAGTAGTTTCAGAGAAGTAGTCGCTACAAGTTGTTACTATATAAATCTATGTAAACAAAGATGGCCGCTAGCAGCCATGTTTAAAGTTGCATAGAAATAAATTTCGACAAGGATCAACATCATGTCATGCTGATCATTTTAGAAAATGTCCCATATCAATATCACTTACAGTTTTCAAGAAGTAGTCGCTACAAATGTATTTATTTTAAATCTATTTTTAGCCGTGGTGGCCATTTTGAATTTCCGGCCAGCCTGAAATTTTGCTAGGATCAACTAGACATCAAGAGAAACATTCCTGTGAAGTTTCATGAACATCCGTCAAGTAGTTTCAGAGGAGTAGTCGCTACAAGTTTTTACTATATAACTCTATGTAAGCAAAGATGGCCGCTGGCAGCCATGTTTAACGTCGAATCAAAACGATTTTTGACAACGACCAACATCATGTCATGCTGATCATTTTAGAAAAAGTCCCATATCAATATCACTTACAGTTTTCAAGAAGTAGTCGCTACAAACTTATTTTTTAAAAATCTATTTTTAGCTGTGGTGGCCATCTTGAATTTCTGGCCGATCTGAAATTTTGCTAGGATCAATTACACATTAAGAGCAACATTCCTGTAAAGTTTCATGATAATCCGCCAAGTAGTTTCAGAGGAGTAGTCGCTACAAGTTTTTACTATATAACTCTATGTAAACAAAGATGGCCACTGGCAGCCATGTTTAACGTCGAATCAAAACGATTTTTGACAACGACCAACATAATGTCATGCTGATCATTTCAGAAAAAGTCCCATATCAATATCACTTATAGTTTTCAAGAAGTAGTCGCTACAAACTTGTATTTTAAAAATCTATTTTTAGCTTTGGCAGCCATCTTGGATTTCACATCAACATGAATTTTTGCTAGGATCAACTAGACTTCATGGGCAACATTTCTGTAAAGTTTCATGAATATCCATCCAGTAGTTTCAGAGGAGTAGTCGCTACAAATAAAAGTTTACGGACAGACGGACGGACAGACGGACGACGGACGCCGCACCACGGCATAAGTTTCATGATAATCCGCCAAGTAGTTTCAGAGGAGTAGTCGCTACAAGTTTTTACTATATAACTCTATGTAAGCAAAGATGGCCGCTGGCAGCCATGTTTAACGTCGAATCAAAACGATTTTTGACAACGACCAACATCATGTCATGCTGATCATTTTAGAAAAAGTCCCATATCAATATCACTTACAGTTTTCAAGAAGTAGTCGCTACAAACTTATTTTTTAAAAATCTATTTTTAGCTGTGGTGGCCATCTTGAATTTCTGGCCGATCTGAAATTTTGCTAGGATCAATTACACATCAAGAGCAACATTCCTGTAAAGTTTCATGATAATCCGCCAAGTAGTTTCAGAGAAGTAGTCGCTACAAGTTTTTACTATATAACTCTATGTAAACAAAGATGGCCACTGGCAGCCATGTTTAACGTCGAATCAAAACGATTTTTGACAACGACCAACATAATGTCATGCTGATCATTTCAGAAAAAGTCCCATATCAATATCACTTATAGTTTTCAAGAAGTAGTCGCTACAAACTTGTATTTTAAAAATCTATTTTTAGCTTTGGCAGCCATCTTGGATTTCACATCAACATGAATTTTTGCTAGGATCAACTAGACTTCATGGGCAACATTTCTGTAAAGTTTCATGAATATCCATCCAGTAGTTTCAGAGGAGTAGTCGCTACAAATAAAAGTTTACAGACAGACGGACGGACAGACAGACGGACGACGGACGCCGCACCACGGCATAAGCTCTGCTGATCTCTGATCAGAAGAGCTAAAAACCAGCCAGATCGGACCAGTTACAGCGGAGTTGCAGCCCCTGATTAGTTAAAAATGCTATATTTTGCCTCGTTAAGACGATAGGGCCATCATTTTTCATCTGATCTTTACCAAACTTTACAAGATTGTTAATGTCAATGAAATGTCGGACAAGTTCGAAAACCAGCCAGGTCGGACCAGTAACAGCAGAGTTATGGCCCTTGATTTAGTTTAAAATGCTACATTTTGCCTCGTAAAGACAATAGGGCCTTCATTTTTCATCTGATCTTTACCAAACTTTACCAGATTATTTTTTTCAATTTTTTTCAATTTTTATTATCTCTATTGGCCAAGTTTGAAAACCAGCCAGAGCGGACCAGTAGCGGCGGAGTTATGGCTCTTGATTTGGTTAAAAATGCTATATTTTGCCTCTTTAAGACGGTAGTCACACGTTTCATTGATGTTATAAGAGCCATATTAGCAAGTAGAGCGTCCACAGGCCCTCTTGGGCCTCTTGTTTATGATGGGTTTATATTTTGAACTTAACCTTTGACCTACTAATCAGGTTTATATTGTGAACTTAACTCTTGACCTACTAAGCCTAAAACTGAGTCATTGTTATAACATGGGTACTATTTCTGTAAAGTTTCAAGATTGCAGGTTAGTAGTTACGCATTACATGATTTGCTCATTGTCAGGTCAATTTGACCTTGATGATCTGCTGAACCCAAAAGCATTCAGCTGTCACTTCCGCCAAGAGAAATGCACCTATTGTAAGAAGTTATGTAACTTATTAAACTTCACATCTTATCATGTGGAATGCGTATGTCCACATATCATGTTGACCTTTGACCTACTCGCCCAAAAAGCAATAGGTTTTCTCCTCACCAAGGGCAGTGTGCCTATAAAGTTTCACGAGAGTAGGTATTATACTCTTGGAGATATCGCTGGGAATATGTATGTCCATATGAGGTCGCCTATAAAGCTTCATGAAGTTATAACGCTGAATGCATATTCAATGCCACTTGAGGTCATAGCAACCTTCACCTTTAACCTACTGACCTCAAAAACAATAGGGTTGAGACTCTCCCAATGAACCAATGAAGTTTCATGATCGCTATCACTTTCAAAGTTATTGGGCATAATGTGTATTTCCATTAAGGACATGGCAACCTTGACCTTTTGACCTTGAAAACAACAATGCCTATGAAGTGAGTTATGGTTTTAATTATTTGTTTAGCGAAATGTGTATTTCCATGTAAGGTCATGTTAACCTTGGCTTATGGTCTACTGAACCTTAAAATACAGGGTTCCTTCTCTCTTAAAAAGCAGTTTACCTATGTTTTATGAGTGTGTTACAGTTTCAAAGTTATCGCACGGAATGCCCATTTCCATATACATGTAAGGGCATGACGACAGTTGGCCTTCTGGCCTCAAAACCAATAGGGTTCCTGTTCTTACCTAGGGCCTTTGCAGTTTCATGATTGACCTAAATGGTTGTACCGCTCTTCATGACAGAAGCATCCATATACAATTTGAGCATAACTAAACTGGTTCTGACAGCAGTTTCTGAGAAAGTGATTATGATGCGGACCCAGACAGACAGCCCTCTATCGCATCAGCCATACACAGTCAAAATCTGTAAAGTTGGACATCTGTAGTTGTTCGGGAGAGTTAATTAACTCTAATAATGAAGTTGGCACGGTATTAATCCTTTTGCATATTTATTCGTACAAATGCATGATATAGTCATACTGAACAGAATGTCAACTTGTGTCTGTATGGTGAATACAAGTGATTAAACATTTTGATGAAAATCGTTATACACACAAGCAATCAACAATTGTC